>JAVKLA010000093.1:3987715-4074337 GCA_034782735.1 Sagittarius serpentarius
GAGTGAGAGCCAGCTTAGCATCCAAATCACCCCCCCCCGCCCCACACACCCCAAACTAACATTTTAACCTCTTAAAGGCAGGATAAAGGTGAGGTGGGTCATGCTGGAGAGGGAGCAGTGGCCCGGAGTCCCCTGTGGGCTGCAGGAGGGGTCCCACGCCAGGAAGGCTGTGCTCCACAGGAGAGATGCTCATGCCTCAGCAGCTTTTTTGCGGGCTTTTCCTTTTTACAGCAGCATGCACACAACCCTCAAAGTCCCTCAGAAAAGAAAAATCTGCAAACTCTCCTTAATATCCTTGTCCTCCGACATCTCTACCACAAAGTAACCCTTCCGGACAAGGTGCCTGCCAAATACCCTTTTTCAACGCGGTCTCAGAGAAACACCACTTCTCGTGCTCCTCTCATCCATTTGTAACAAAAAGCTTGGCGCTTGGACGGGGTGCTGAACCACTTACACCATGCTGCCTTGCAATCAGGGTTTCACTTCAGGGTCCCCCTTGCAGCCTTGCGTTTTTTGGCCCATTAAGATCCGTTAAGGGCTAGACCCAGGAAGCCATCCGGCAGTGAATGCTTTGCAATGACTTCATTACAGCCCTGCGAATCCTGGCGTGGGCTTTTATGTCTCTTACTGAAGAATATCTACATGTGCCAGTCACACCAGATCATGATTTTGTCACAGGCTGCTTACTACATTCGCTTTCCGCCCCCCGCCCCAGAAGACCCTGCTTCAGGAGTCGTGTGATTAGCAGAGCATCTCCCTTCTCATTACAAAAGAAAATCTTGTATTTCCTAGGTTGGAAGAGAGCTTGAAAGCATGACCTAATTGTGCCCAGACACCCACAGGCAAAGAAAGAGTCCAAGCTATATTAATAAAAGGAAACTTGCCCATTTTTTCAAAGCCATTCATTAATTTCCAGCGTGACCCAGGAACAGAGACATGAATTATTATTTCTTTCTAACCCAACAGCACCTGCGATCCCAGGCTGACTCTGTGCCACGTCTCGCACAGCAGGAAACCTGAGCAGCCCCAGCTCCCAAAGAGACACCCCAAATACCTGGGAGGGATGGGGAAGGTTCCCCCACCCCATAGCTGTACCTGGGAGACAGGAGCATCCTGAGGGTGTCAGGGACACCCAAAAGCTGCTTGCCCTTCCCAGCCTCCCTTCCGCACCAGGGTTATGCCCTGGGGGCTTCTCTTGCCTTGCAGCCCCAGGCATAGGGACATGGTGAAGGACAACACCATCCGTGAAGAGACATGGGAGTGTATTCGCCGGGTCCTGACGGAGTCCCTTTTTTTGTTGTTGTTGTCCCCATCTGCCCCCATCTCCTGACATGGCTAAGGCAACAGTGGCGGTGCTCAGGTGATGCAGGTTTTTGAGTTTGTATTAGGTATAGCTGGTTATTTTCAACCTCCAAGTTGCCCATGGTGGCTGATGCTCCTGCCTTTTATGTGTCAGGCCTCCTGGGAAGGTAAGCGGGGCTTACCCAGGTCTGCAGTGGCAGCAAGAGTTTGCTGGGAGACCCTGACTGGTATCAGCCATGAAGTTAGCAAGAAACGCTCAGACTGCGTGTGTCCTAGAAAAACCAGGACCAGGAGAGCATGCAGAGCAAGGCTGGTGTCTCTACGTCACCACTCCCAAATTCTTTCAGGCAATGCCTGTACCACCCAGACTCCTCCACTAATCGGTGCACCCCAGTTCCTGCAAAAGGGCAACTTTGCAATTTCCACCGAGGACATGCTTTACCTTCCCGAGACAGATTTGCTCTTTTAAACGCATCCATCCACTCCTACTCCACAAGCAACACAAAACAGATTTGCAAAGCAGCTTTCAACTCTTTTTTCCTTTTGCCTCCCAAATTTTCTGAGAGCAAGTTCTTACACTCTTTGGCCTGCAAGTCCTTTCTGAACGGGCAACAGTCAGGTAATTTAAGCAGGAGTTAGCAGTGATGCCTTCCTCCTTCTGCAGCCGACAGCCTCATGGAGCAACCCCAAAATCTCCATCTCCTGTGGACCACCATCAAGCATGAAGTCTCCTCAACTCATATTGAACAGTTATTCACCAGGTTTTCAGTGCAAACTGGACCTGAAGAAGGAGCCAAACCTTTGAGTCAATGACTAGAGGCTTGGTTTTTTGGGGGGAGTGCTGTGGGGGTTTTGGTTTTTAAGAGAGTGATACTCCAGGCTGGTAAAGATCAAACCTTCACCTCTTCATGGCTCTGAATCAAAATAAGTTATCATAAAATAGTCTGTTCATCAGTCCAGTGCTCTGACCAGCTTCAGGTACCAGCTGGTTTCCAGACTGCCGCTCTCTCTGGCTTAGGCCCAGAGATACATGGCAAACAATCAACGCTACAAATGGTCATAAAGAAAACAAGGCTGGCTGGCTAATTGCAACAGATTAAAACACCCAGAAACAAGCAAACCACAAAATTATGCAGATCAGCCATCTCACAGCTGCTCTGTGGTGGACTTTCTGCAGCTCTGCAGGCTGGAGAGGGCAGACAAGCCCCCGGTGAACGCGGTTTCCATAATCCTGGCTCAAAGGGCTGTGCCACGTCTTGGGCTTGAACCAAATTAGATGCCTTCAGAAGCCCGTCAGAGCAAAGATCATGGTCCCAATCCATCCCCTAGGCAGGCAGGCAAGTGCAAGAGGGACAAACTGAGGGTTCTGGGTCTTGAATCAAAGAGAGCAGTGCCACAACGCAATCGTGAGCGGAAGGAAAGATAGAAACCATCAGAGATCCTCTTCTCAGCAAAAGTACCCGGGACAGCCAGGTCAACTACGTGACAGATAAACGCCACTTGGCCATTTTTGCCAATCCCTCAACCAGGGGAACAGGGTTTCCATTGGATATAGATGGTACATCTGCTGACCCTCTGGAAAAGGCAGGAGTTTCCTCTAAAGAAAGGAAACAAAAAGTGCAAAGGTATGAAATGACCTGAAGGTTTTGTCTGAGCCTGGTGGGATGGGGCTCTGATGGCACTGAAATAAAAAAAGATAACAAGAGAACACTTTGACTTTCCAGTGTTCACAGAGATGAAATTGGAGCCTTCTGGTCTGACCTGAAAGGAGGCTGTAGAGAGGTGGGGGTCGGTCTCTTCTCCCAAGTGACAAGCGATAGGACAAGAGGAAATGGCCTCAAGTTGATCCAGGGGAGATTTAGATTGGATATTAGGCAGAATTTCTTTACTGAAAGGGTCATTAGGCATTGGAAGGGGTTGCCCAGCGCAGTGGTGGAGTCCCCATCCCTGGATGTTTTTAAAAGTCATGTAGATGTAATGCTTAGGGACATGGTTTAGCGGAGGACTTGTCAGTGCTAGGTTAACGATTGGACTGGATGATCCTACAGGTCTTTTCCAATCTAGGCAATTCTATGATCCATCGATTGCATTTCACCTCCACTCTCAGTCGTGTGGCAGTACAAATTACAGAGGACGCGGAGTGCACATTTTTCAGCCATCCAGCAATTTGCTCTTTTATCGGCAAGGATCTCCTTAGAGCAAGCCGTGACGGTCGGGCAGAAGGCTGGGATCTACAGGAATTCAACCCAAGGGAAAGGCCAGAAGCGACTTCCTTCCTTTGTGCACGGCCCGGCTGGGATCTCTAATATGTTGTGGATGTGCCATTTCAAAACACTCTGGTACGCACCTAGCAGCGCATCAAGATGAACTTGAGCGTACAGCAGCTCCTTAGTCCTGGGCGTTTGCGTTTCTAAAGAGCCCACTCATCAGATTCCCCTAACTCCTCAGAGGACATATAATATATGGCTGCATTTTTAATCCAAGAAAAGACACAGCAGAAGCACAAGAGACTCTGAGACGAGGTATAGAAACCAGCAGAGACAAAGAGAGATTGATGGGTCAGGGACTGGCAGTTTCAGCAAGCAACTGAATAAGAGGGCCATAATAGAGCACAGACATAACTAATGGTCCTGGGAAGGTATTTCCCCTTTCTCACAGCATGAAAACACGTGGGGGGTGAGAGCTCAATTTAAATTTAAAAGCAAAAAGATGTCTTTTCTTGAGGCGGGGGGATGATTTACTGCTGGAACTCACTGCCTCAGGGTGCAGTGCCCCATGACCGCGTCTCGCTCCAACCTTGACGGCTTCACCTGTGGACCTCTTGCCAGCCCTAGCACGACTGCTCCTACCTTGCTAACTCCTGGCGTTGCACAGGTGTTAAAGGCAAAGGTTAACAGAGAGGAGGTGTTGGGAAGATGAGGGGGAGAGGAGGAACAGCCAAATTTTTAAGATGCACGCAGCCCTCTGGTGAAGTATCTCTCCAGTGCCTAACCAGGGCCTGAGCTCTTCGGGAGGTTCAGAGGTAATGGTGAAGGCTGCATGGCGTGAGATGGCTGAAAAGGAGCTCGCCTAGAAATATCAAAAATCGGCAAATATCTCCAAACATTGAGTTCTGCCAATAAATACATTCAAATCAGCCAACAGGAATAAAAACTGGCATAGCTACCGCTATGCAAGCTGGTATTCGTATAAGGCCTTCCCTGCTGGCGCTCGCGGTTCAAACTTCAACGTGACATTCGTGCTGGCAAAGTCTTCCCATGGGCCAGTTTTTTCTTCTCCCCCTGATCAACGGGCTTCTCCCACCGATACCGGCAAACGGCGTGCTGCTGGAGATCCTCGCTGGTCCCTGTCCTGGAGTTCCCCATCACCACCCCGGGCCAGATTTAGACCCATCTTTTCTGGTTTTGCAGGCAAACTCCTGACGCAGTGCTAACGTCTTGTTTTTCCTCCTCTGAATCTGCAAAGCCCGATTTTAAGTGAAAGCAGAGAGAAGGTGTTTTACTGTAAAAGGTGTCAGGCAGGGTGACGAGGCGCTGCAGGAAGCGTCCTCGCAGATGCTACTACGGTCATGTCAATACCTTACCATTTCTTTTTATCATTGCTAATATTTAATTTCACCCACTTTTAAGAGCTGTTAGCATCCTGGGAACCCTCGGCCGCGTGTGGGAAACCCAGAGTCATTCCCCAAACAGCGGAGAGCAGTGACAGTTGTTTGGAGGGAGAGGACCTTTCCAGAAAAGACCAAAGGATGGATCACCCTGCTGTCAAGAGGCAAAGGATCACCCAGCAGACAACAAAAGGCTGTTGACCGCATAACGCTGTCTACCTGTTTGCACACTTTCCTCCCAAGGGGACAGATTTAAGGGCCAGAGTGCTTATCCTTTCAAAGGAGAGGCGAAGTCTATTAGCATTATTGCCATTAGATTAGCATCAATGACACAGGCTTTTAACCCTTCACCCGAAGAAGCAGAAGATATCTATGGTACCAACTAAGGTTTAATAAACAGAAAATCATTTCTAACAGCTTAAGCCACCTATTAGACACAGGCAATCTACTTCTCCCTATTCTCTTGATGCCAAAAATTAGCACAAGACAGCGGTGACACATGAGCTCTGCATGACCCATATAACTGGTGATCCTGCAGGTACATTTTGGCTGAGCAGAAGGGACTGGGTCTCTTTCTCGGGCATTGCTCAGGTCCAGGCTCTGGAGGGATCTCCAGGGTATGGAGGCTTCAGAGAGGATCAGCTTTCTTTTTATTTTCCATCACAAGTCCAGAAGGGCTGGGAGAGCATAAGAGATGGACAGGATAAAGGAGCCTTCAGTTAATTCCACTTTAAACCCAATTTAATTTCCTTTCTAATTAGAGCAGCAGGCATGTTTTAACAACTGATTATCTCTCCTGGGCAGTTGTGTGTATTCTTCTTGGCTACTTTTTCAATTTTTCCAAGCAAAGCTCTGCTGCGATTGTAACATTAAAAAGGGAGCGAGGCAGAGCACAGGCAGTTTGGAGAACGCTCTGCCAGGAATCGGGACCAAAGTTTCTTTTTTTTGTTCCTAAAGGTGAAAACCAGAAGGTGCTCACACAGCAATGCGGGTGGGGTGGGAGGGAACAGCACAGGAAAATGTAAACCCTTGCCAGTGTTGGTAGCAGAGCAGGGGCCTCAGCAAATTATTATTAAGGGCTATTTGTAAAAAAAAAGAAAAAAGACCAACAAACGCCCTGTGACAGGCACTCACCTCTCACGGCCACGCTATAGCTGCTGTACCTCCTGCCGGTGCATCCCGCAGCACCCAGGCAACGCGGCTTCTCCCAGCAGCTCCGAGGACCCCCAAGCACCCAGACCTGACACCTCCTACCCACCGGACCCTGGAGCTAACGGCAGCATCGACAAGCCTCCTCTAAAGCTGACAGCAGGGCCGGGATGCCGGTGGAGGGATTACAGCCCTGGAGTGGCTAAAACCTCTGCAGGTGGGCATGGTTACCCCTAACAGGCAACAGAAAGGCAGGGAGGGAGCGTCACTGGTGCCTCTCTTCGGCACCTGGCTCTTTTCCCAAAATTCGCCTGCCTCGCTGCAGCCGGTCCGTCCGGTGCACCGTCTCCGAGAGCAGCGAGTCTTGCCAAGGGTTAAGTGCTGTCATTCCTCGCCTCCAAATCCGGCTCCTCGCAGTCATTTCTTTGTTGTTTTTCTGGGATGCGTCATGCTTCTACTTGGCCTGCTCCTCCGACCACGGGTGCCAGCGCTCGGCTCCGGCTGGAAAGCCACGCTCCGGGGAAGGGGCAATGGGTTGGGGCTGGAAATTTGGCGCCGAGACCCCCACTCTGACACCTCAGCTTTGGCATGGGGGTGCACGGTGCATGCATCAAGGGCATAGCACGGCCAAGCCCCCGCTCGCAGCCCTTCTGCTTGCTTTGCACCCAGAGAGCTGGGTTTGCCCGGGGCGGGGAGGGGGGTGGCCGTGGTCCCATGCCGAGTGGCAGCTCCCTGTCTCGGTCCCCTGACAACGCGCCGCTCCGTTAGGCATGACAGAGCAGCGGTGCTGCAAGCATCCCCCAAACTCACCAGCTTCCCAGCATCTCATTACAAGAAGTGTTTTTCTCCAGAGCCTTTAATTTCTTTTCTCTCCACACCCCCCCACCCCCCCACCCCCCACCAAATAAGCTCATTTGGGCAAAAAAGATGCAGACTGCAGAGCTGAGCATCCAACCTCTCCCCATCCCCAGGGCTGCCCTGAGCCCTCCGCCACCTGCGAGGGGCTAGGAAACCGCAAAGTCCCTTTTTCCGCCCTTCTTCCGCGCTGGCAGCCGATTCCCAGACGGGAGACGTAGTTTGTTTTCCCTTTTCCATGACCTCACCCCGTTTCTCTTGGCACTGCCTCTCCCCTCGCCCAAGGGCGCGTGCCGGCCGCCGGCAGCACCCGGGGGAGTATTTGTTCAGGAGAAGGTTTTTTTTGGCACAAAAAAAGGATCTGCACCCAGGGATGTGCCGCTATTGCAGACAGTTTGTGTTGCCAGGATGATGCTTTAAATATTCCCATCCTCTTCGTCACTGGGACCCAGATGAAGTTTATGGGCTCTCATGCACTCATCCCACAAGAAACACGAGGCCACGCAGAGAGAAGAGCAGGAAAACGAAAAGCAGTGTAAATGCTACCATTCCTAACTGATCCATTTTTTTCCTCTCCGAAGTCCTGGACTGGTGCTTAAATTTCCTGCGCCCCATAAAAACTCATTAAACAGTTTCGGTGTGACCGGAGCGGTCATCTCGATGGCATTTTCCTCCCTCAAAATGGGATGCGACAGCTTAGAGTTAATAAGTCCGAGAGGAATACTTATAAAATAAGATGGTGTCACAACATGTTGTTAAAATAGCAGGTGAGCCAGCCCATTTGGAGAGCTTAATGGCCCCACGTTTTAAAAATATCTGTGCTACATTTTGCCCAAGTGATAATAAATCTGCGGCAGATATGGATTTTCCTGCCTGGCCACTGCACTGAGCTCCAGCTCGCTCCCTGCACCCCGGGGGGATCTCGCCGCCTGCGCAAAACCCTCCTGCTTCCCCTGCCCGGCGCCTTTGCCGCTGCATTTTTGGGGATGGCGGCTGCAGGGACGGTATCTTGTGCGTGGCTGTGCAAAGGTGATTTTGGTGGAGGCAGCGGTCCAGGGGGCATTGTCCTGTTAGCGGATGCTCCTGCTTCCCAAGCATCTCTCTTTCTGCTGGGGCCAAACTTTTGGGGGATTAGCCAGGGCAAAGCTGTTCCCACCCAGGTCTCCTCCACCCCAGGGACCTTCCCGTGCTCGATGTTACAACCTCCCGCTGCGCAGACCCGGGGACGTACTGAAAATACTCGTCTCAGACAACACCCAAACACAGTTCGGAGGAAAGCTGCCGTGCTGTGAACTGAATATATAACCTGACGCCGCTGCTACCGCATCCTGGGGCAGCACTCCGTCCCCTGCCGATCCCCCCGCTCTCCATCTCCTCCTTGGCAGGGGGACCGGTGGTGCCCCGGCAAGAGGACCCCATCACAAAATAGTGACAAGCTTACTTCCTCCGGCAGCATCGACGCTGCCCAGAGGCCCACGGGGCCGTTTTCATGGTGGGGATAAACCGATGGTGCTGCTGGGAGTGGGAAATGGGAGCTCTCCTCCCATCCGGACATGCTAATCACACAGACCGGAGCGCTGAGGCGGGGGGTGCTATTTTATTTTTATTTTTTTACCTTGCACTATTTGAAAGAACTTAACGCACAGCATGAAATCTTCCAACTGACAAGTGAAATTTAGTTAGCAGAGCTTCTATTATTCCCAATTTATTACTCCACTGGAGAGTTGTGCTGGCTTAAGGGCTGGAGAAAGGAAAACAGAGGCGCGCGCGCACACGCACCGACAGAAGCCAGCAAACCAAACCCAAGGCTCCCGCTGAATTATGACTCACAATTTATAAACCATTACGTGCAATGGATTTCAACTATATTTATTGCAATACGACTGCTAGCAGTTCAAAAATCAATTTGGTAAATGTGGAGGGAAAGGGCAAAATTATTAATATGTTTTATATAAACGCTGTAGCTTGTCCTTTCCCCAGTAAATAACTGCGAGCCCTCTGCTTGCTAAAGGCACGGGGTTTACCATGAGGGATGGGATTCACCCCAGGGTACCTAACACAAGGCGATGGGAAGAGAGGGGAGAGATGCGCAGGGTAATAAAGGCAAGGTGCCACAACAGAAGAAGACGGAGGAGCCTTGGGATAGGCATGGGGACGCAAGGAGGTGACTTGTTCGGTGCATTGCTGAGGCAGAGAAGGGTCACTGGGGATGAAGCAGAGCGCAAGCGCGTGCAACATCCACGAAAGCGGATGGGTTTGCTGATAAGGATGTGGCAGAAATGCTTCAGAAATCCCAGCTCCAGCTGATGGGTGAGATGCCTCACCCTAAGTGGGTGGATAAAGCAAAATGTGGGGGGTACGACCCCTGCTTGCTGCCTGGCCATCACCTGGAGGTCTGGCCCGCTGCCTCCATGGGAAGATGCTCAGGCGGGGAAGACCTGGCAGGAAGGTGACCTGCTGCGTTAGGCAAAGCAGTGGCTCTGCATCCAGTCAGATGCCGTGCACCGCAGCACGCTTCGCCTGCTACATCAAACCCCAGCTGCTCGAACTCCTGAGCGGCTTTACCCCCACGCTAGCCCATGTCTGGGGTTGGTTTGGAGGAAGCTCGGCTTTCTTCTGCCTGACCGAGAGCAGCGGTAGCGCTGGGAGCCCGAGCAGGTACGGCACATGCCCTTAGGAAGCAGTGAGACGAGAGATGCCCACGGGGCCACCTGGGATGGGGATGGGGATGGGGATGGGGAGGCACGTGTATGGCAGGGGAGCGCAGGGGGTCACCTGCCACCATGGGGCCGCATCCAAAGTACAGCTGCAGGGAAGCAGACTGCACGTTTACAGGAAAGGCTTTTCCTGGCCTTGTCAAGCAGTAAGATGTTGCTTCAAAATGTAAGACTGGGGAAAACAAACAAACAAACAAACAAACAAAAGACGCTTGGTTAAGAGGTCACATCTTCTGAGATGGAGCACAGAGAGAGATGGACATCACCTCCTCCACATACCTAACCAAAGGCCACGTGTTTCTCAGCACTATACAGCAGATGTAAAGAGGCCAAAAGCTGCGAAGTGTAAGAAAAGACAAGCTCATGGCCATGGTGAAGGTCCCTAAAAGGTGACACTGTCAGATGGCCTGAAGAAGTAGGCTGCATCACCAAGGCAGGCAAATAACGCAAGGCACCCCAGGCAAGGGCTGGCCACAGTTCTCCTCCTTGCGTGGGGACAGAGCGGTGACCAGGAAGGACTGCCGAGTGGGAAGCGGGAAGAGTCAATTTATACACAGGGAAGTGGTGGATGGAGACATCATCCCCAGTCTACACGCCTTGCTTACTGCTTTGGGAACCACAAGCCCAACTTTTGTCATGAAAGCTCTCGGAGGATGTACGTAAGGTGGTGGCTGGCGTGCTTGTTGAGCACCCTGGCTGAGGGAAATTGGGGCATCTGCTGCTAAAGGTTGGATGATATTGGCTTTTCCATTTTGGTGATCTGCAACCATATGGTGCACTCCAAACGAGAGGGTTTCTTCTCCAAATTAAGAAATGGAATGCAAAAGTATGAGATCAGATGAGAAGCAGAGGGGTGTTTTACATTCTTTAATGATGACCTTTTTCCAGGTTTCTTCTGTAACGTCAGGAAGGAAACTTACTGCTATTTTAAAAGAAAAACTGGGTTTCTCATATGTTCCCATGATTCCTGATGCCGGCACTTTAAATTAATCATTGCAAAGAGCCACCACGAAAATAGCGATACCAGGACTGAATATCCTCTGGGCAAATGTTGCAAACGCTGCCTCATGTGTTCACGTTAAAAAATCATTCCTCTCCTTGGCACCTCTCCTCTGGCTCATCTTATGCAAAACATCTAACTAAGGAGAATTTCCCAGGCCTCGACAGAGTCTGATCAGTGGGGCAGATCGAAGCAGCAAGTTCACAGGTAATTATTTATGTGTGAACTCAAAACAGCAAGATTAAATCTGAACTATGTTCTCTGCCAGGGTCCATTTTCCCTTGGAGCGGTGTGTTACACAAGGCTTAATTACTCGGAGAGGCAAAGGTTTGAAATTCAGTCCAAAATTCAGTAATCCTGTGCGTCCACCATCTCTCTCCAGGATGCATCCCACCCTGCTGACTTCTGGCACGTTTAGGAAGGGGAAAAAAACCCACCTCGTGATTTATGTGACTAGCCGCTGCCAATCTGCACGGCTCGCTTATTGAACACCATAAGCCCAAGAACAAATTTTGAAGTGGCGAATGATTTCCAATAACTGGTTTACCTGAGGACATCACAGGTCGCCGTGTGTTCACGGGCGGTTTGAGAGAGGCGAGAGAAGTTCGATTCACTTAGCAAGCCATTTGCATGGAATTATTTGCTGGGCTATACTCATCACCCAGCAAAGTCTGGCAGCGTAGTTTTAATCCGCATGACCCAAAGTCATCTTGGATTCAGCAGGATTTGCCCTTTTCTCCCTGGGGTGAACTGAGAGCAGAAATACCACGGTGGTCTTCAACCGGAGTGGAGGTGTTTTGGCAGAGCCCACGGCTTAGAGATGCTGTCGGAAGGGGATAAGTGATTCTTCACGCAATGGAAGGTAGAGGAGTGCGAGACCGCTTCCTACGGGATGCCGTGGATGCCAGGAGATTGCGTGGGCTGCAGGACAGGCTGGACAAGGTCATGGGTAAGGCTCCACTACAGACGGTTAAATACACAGAAGTTGTATTTGGCTCCAGGTATCCCCAAGGAAAGAGTCTGCCGTGGGCTGACGATGAGAATCGCCTCTTCTTGGCCTGGCAAGAGAGACTGAGCAGCAGCAACCAGGATTTCAGGGAAGAGGAGACCCATAATTTCATTCCCCATCCAAACTCGGGGCAGGGGGAGAATCACTCAAATCAGAATTTGGCTCACAGAAAACGCACCTGCCTCTTAGGATGAATATCCCCATCCCTGCCTTCTCCTGCCCGCCTGAGCAGCCCAGCACTGCCCGCCGTGCCGAACATATTTTCTTGGCCTTTGCGATGCGAAATGACAGCGATGGGAAATTAACTGGTTTTACAGGAATTGTTACTCACCATTAAGCTTAAACTACCTGGAAGCTGGGAGAGAAGCTGGGCTTCCGGGCGTATCTCCTCCCCTTGCTCTAACCCTTTCCAGTCCGCTTTCCCTTGCACTTGCTCCCGTGCACGTGGTCCGTGGGCTGCACAGACGGAGCTGGGGGCTGGGGTTGATGGGTGCTAGGAGGATGGGTGCCCACCTGATGGGCAGTTAAGGTGCAACCTCAGCCAAGGAAGGGGACTTGTGGGGGATGGGCTTGCTCAGCTCAGGTACCCACGCCAAAAATGAGCAGGCAGCTTCGGGGAAGAGGTGGAGGACTTCCAGCCCCTCTAGCCGCTCCTGACCCCTGCAGTCCCCCGCTGCTTGCATTCAGCAGCGGTCTGCTGAAAGAGCATTTATCCAGCAAAGGCGGCAGGTGCTGCGAGTTTGTGCACCGTCTCAGACTGGGTGTTGCACGGAAGCCTACCCACCCATCTATCTGCCTGCTTTGGCTGCCTTTTCAGTGCTCGGGTGGTTGCATGCCTTGTTTCCCCCAGTTTTACGCATGCATTTTTCTATCGGTGCTGACAGACCTGCCCAAGGGACACGAGAAGTTTAGCAGGATTCACGGCTCCCCTTCGCCCCTCGCCCTCCCGTGCTTTCCCTTCACCCTCCCTCCATCCTCAGCTCAGCACCAGGGAGAGAAAAATGTGCCTTGTATAAGCCGTGACAGCTGATGACTTATGACATTTATCTTTCCTCCCGAGGAGGACGGGAGAAGTCACTTGTGGCTGGTTTCACCTAGGCTGTCAGGTTTCTCAGTGCTGGGTTTAGCCTGGGGGTGACAGTCGCATTTTCGCAGGCCGGTGCAGCGATGTGCTGCAAATGCTTTAACAAAGGGCTCCCTGAAGTTCGGCCCCGCACCTTTTTTGCCCAAATACAAGCATCGTGTGTCAGCGCTTGAAGACCAGTGAGGGAGTACAGGTTGCTGCTGTCCCACCAAAACAGTTTCCCTTTAATGAGGAAACCCCTTCCAGACCAATTTGTTAATCTGCCTTCGTGGAAGGTGATGGATAGACCATGGTTGGAAAGACGGATGGCGCACTCGGCGTGTAGCACAGCACCCATTGCACGGGGCTGGAGCGAGAGGGGAGGAAAGCGAGACTCACGGAGATAGCGTTGCCAGTAGGGACTGGGTTTCCCAAGCAGAGATGTCTGCTGGGTGCTAAGGAGCTGCTCCTACACCCTTCAGTTACCCAAAACCAGACACAGAAGCAACACGGGTCTTTTCTCAAGTACCCTCAGCGCCGTGGGTCCAGGATGCTCTGCTGGAGCGGAAAGTCCCTGGGAAGGATTTTGACAGTGGAGCATCCCTTGAGCAGAGGATTGAAGGTTCTGCAGCGTGGCGTGACCTGGCTTGGTCCCATGGGGAAAGCAGCACTTTTTCAGGGTCCTGTGGGACTGGTCCCCATCGTAGGCAGTGGGACCGCTCCCCGCATCGCTTGGCATCAGAAGATGTTTTGGGGAGGGTTAACAGCCTGCAAGCGTCAGGAATAAACTTCATTCCCAAGGACAAGCGGGGGAAAGGCCGGGAGGGTCCCCCTGCTCACTCCAAGCTGAGGTTACCACCTCAGGAGAAGAGGACGGCGGCACATACCAAGGTAAAAGGCTACAAGGAAATTTCACTCTTTAAGGAGTTTTTGACTTCCTCCCCGCCCCATGCCTGTTCCTCTGCACCTTTAACACCTTTGGGAGGAAGATGTCCGGTGTAGGCTCATGGAGGAGGGGATGGAGCGAAGGCAGGGTGGAAAACCTGCCGGGTGCTACTAGGCAGAGAAATCACATCAGCCTCCGGGATTCCCCGGAGAGGAAAAGAGCTGGGGGTCAGGACAGCCTTTGTGGTAAGAACAGATGCGCTCTTCAGCTGAACCAGAAAGGCCTTTCTTATGTCCTTACAGGCTTTTCCCTACTGCAAAGTGCAGTGGTATTGGAAATGCGCCTTTTATTTTTGTTTTACTGGTAACGTGTTTTGTTGCTATAAACTCCCGCCTCCCTCCATTGAGTATATAAATACTTCTGGCATTCTCCAAAATCTGTTTTCTGGCTGTCTCTCTGGTTTCCCCCCATTTTTGAAAACAAGGAAGATTTAAAACAAGCAAACTAACCGACCTTCCGCTGACTGATTTTTCTCGGAGGCTTTCACCTGAATAATTCTCTGCTAGCTTCCCATCAGTGGCTGTACCAACAGCCACCAGAGGTATTGATCAAGTACTGAGTCATTTTTGAGCCAGCGCAGACACTTGGAAAGAAAAAAAAAAATCAAGTCCTCTAAAGGAAAATCTATCTAAGTACAAGAAAATAAGGAAAGAGAGGGCTAAAAGCATAGGTATTAAATGCGGTACAATCTGGCTTTATAGAGAGTCCTTTGCAGGTAATTCCAAGTTGCCTTACACGAATTTAAAAATGATTAAAGGTAATACCTCCTTGAAAGAGCTATTCCATTTAGGGACGGTTATTCTTTTTTTATTTGTGGTATTAATGCAGTGCCTAAAAGGCCTATTCACAAGTCCTATTGTACTTGGCGGGATATTAGTGCAGAACAAGAGGGTCCCACAATGGAGGTGTAAGAGAAGAGCCACCAGATAGATACCGATAGCCAGCGGAGGACGAGACCCACGGTCCAGCTGATCCGTAGCAGCCTCAGCACATCAAAGCAAACTTTGCCGGTAGCTGAGGGACGTGGCATCTCTGCCTCGCGCATGGGGTAATAACCTCCAGTGCTGAAGGCGATAACAAGCGATGGCACGGGGACCTGAAGATGAGGAGATTAGGACCAGTCACATCAGCTTGCCTGGTTTTATTCTTCTCTGAAAATATACCTATAGCAACTGTGGAAGGAAAGATACTGGTCTAGATGGACCTTGATTTCACCCTGTTACAGCCTTTAGAGGTGAAGCTGGCTTAAGAAGCTCCCATAACTGCCCTCCCCCCTTTACCTATTGCCTCTTTCCACCCTCCATCAAGTTGCATGAGTTTCTCTAGATCTGGGGTTGTGCTAGTGAAAACATTCAGGTGTGAAGGGTAAAACACAGCCCTTATGGAGAGGTTTCAAAAAACACTGCCCGATTTCCCTTGCCGGGCACGCAGCATAGCCCCGGCAAGCAGCGGGCTGACTTACCCCCGCGCAGAGCCATTGGGAAGGGGCTGCCAGGCGATGCTGAAAAAGAACTGACCTAGGCTGCCTAAAAGTGGGGGATGCACTGGTGCAGGTGTGAGAAACAGGAGAGCTCTCCTAACGGAGGGGCAGCAGCCAACGCTTTATTTCCTGGGTTTTGTGGTTTTGTGCTTTTTTTTTTTTTTTAAAAAAAAGATTCTATATTTAATTCAGCTCTAGGGGTAACGTACCTTGGAAATGAAAACGTGATTGGTGAACTATTAAATATTGCCTTTCCATAATTCTGCATGTGTTTATCTCTGATGCCTGCAGTTTTTCTCCTCTCTGTTCTCTTCCTGAAAGCATAATAGTGGCTTTCATGTTTTTATTACACAGTGCATCTGTTGCCACTTCTGTTCAAATCTCCCAAACAAATGCATTTCCCCCAGATCACCAGCACTTAAAAAAAAAAAAAAAAAAAGAGGCATCATTTGGGTAGCTGTTACCTACCCATGCCCTTTGCTCGTTGCTTGACGCGGGGCTGGTACCTCTGATGCTCTCCCTGGCATCTCTTGCGCTGCGGGGATGTAGGGGTGCCCAGAGGAGCGGTCCCACGGGTGCAGATGAGGAGCTGGGTTTGTTCCCTGATGATTTCCCCATGCAAGGGGTTGCTGTGTGCGGCTGGCAGGAGGCCTCGGCGGGAAACGAATGGCCACATTCCTGCCCACTGCCTCCTAGCCGGATGGGCTCCCGCTCGGCCCCCTCTCCTGCCGGTGCCCAGCCACGCTCTGCCCTGGATTTGAAATAAAATGGAGAGTTTCACCGCAAGCTGCCGACGGGGAAATCTCAGAGGGGATGTTAGGGCGGGCGCTCCTCCAGCAGAGGAGTTTGCCCATCCATTCAGCCCTGAAATTAAGATGTGCTCCTCCCGCGGAGCAGGATGGTGTGTGTCAGAGTCGCCCACCAGCTCTTTTCAGCGGAGCACATAGGATCGAGATGAAGAGGGCCCCGAGAAAAGCACGGTCGTGATGCTGGCAAAAATTTGCCCCTTTTGGTTTACCACCTTCTTCTGGACCCAATCCGGCAGGACTGCTGTCTCCAGCAGCAGCCCAGCTTTGCCGTATTTGAGGACTTTTGCTCCCGCTCCCCGTGCCCGTGGTTTCCCCCAGGGCTGATGTTCAAGCACGGTGGTTCAACACACCATCGGCTTCTGCCCCAGGAACCAAGTGGGGAAAGGGACGTCGAGGTGATGACCATCTGCTGAGGGTCCAAGAGGTGAAAGTGAATGCCATGCTTGGGGCAAGGCGCAAGCGGCAAGCGAGATCAAATCTTCTGCTTTTTTTGGCTTTTGTGCCTTAGACAGCATTAATTTCTGAGACCAGCAAAGGGAAGTATTACCTGATTGCCTGTGCCTGCCTTTCTCACACCTGGCCTCCCTCCTCTCCCTTCTCACCCATTGCAATGCCATGGGTCGGTGTTTCCTGTGCAAGCAAAAATGGGTGGCCAGCATAGGCAAAACCATCTTCTTGACGAGATGCTGCGATGCCTGCGAACGGGCAGGATGTGCTGCTCCCGCTTGCTGCTCCTCCGGCTCTATTATAATAACAAAAAAAAAAAAAAAAGCATTTGGGATTTACATGGCACTTCCAATTTTCAGTGCAAAGTATTAATGATGGAACAACGCACCTGCCTTTTCCTTGAGGTGGCAGCAAGCAGGTCAACATCTGCGTGCCAGCTGGCGGAGAGCTGACCTATGGTGCGAAGCCTTTTCCGTTCCGCAAGTGCCCGAAGCAGCACCGACACAAAACTGGTGACCACTTCTCTCTGCAAGGTGTCTATTTTTCCATTTTTTTACACCCGTGGTTTGTGTATGTGAGGCAGTCCTGGCCTAAAGAGCTCACAACCTAAACTCAGGCAAAGTACAGTTGATGAAGTGTAACGGTGATGGGCTGATAATGGGCCCAAACCAAGAGGAAAATCCTCTTCCCTCTGCATTTAAAATTAAGGTGTTGCAAGAAAGCATTTATTTTCCCTGAAAGAAATAGATTTGGTTTTCACCTGTTTGGGTTTTAATTAAAAACAAGAAGAAAGAAGAAAGCTTCCACGCTGTGCCTGCTGTTTCTGAAGACCAAACCTCTGTGAGATGGCAGCAGAACCGAAACGCCGTCTCCTCCACGACACCTGCAGCCCTAACACCATGCAGCTGGGTGCAGCCCACCAGAGAATTTGACCCAGCATTCACACGGGCAGCTTCACAGTTGTCTACACCAACCTCCTAAATCTCACACTGCTGCAGCTCCATCAGTAATAGGATCAGCACTTCACTAGACAGAAGTCAGGAAGGTGCTGAGTATGGACTCGGATTCCCTTCACATGTGTTGAGGTCCTCCCTCTTTTTCCTTCAGCTGCCCTTGATTTGACACTTGATGGCACAGCAAACCCTTGCTGCCTTCTCTTCATGGCGCTTTCATACAAGAAATAGCAGCCTGGAGCTCCTCGCTGTCTTGATTGGAGTTGGAAGATCTTCATCGGCTGGCTTTCCAAGGTTAGGTGAGCCCCACCAACTGCAGAATTAGGGCTGCCTTTCTTCTGTACAATAACCGAGCCGTGGCATCTCCCTCTGCGTTATCCAGAGCTACCCTATGGAAACGGGACCTCTGCAGCCTGCCATGCCAGAGTACTCCCTGTTTTGTAATATCCCAACGCAAGGTTAGTCACCTCTTCAGGTGGCAGAAATGTCGATAGACCTCAGTGTCTTCTCTAGCCCGCAGTCCACTGTAGGTACTTGAGTCACATCAGTCACAGCACAAAAAAGGATGTGTGCCAATGGTTATTAGCTCTGGTCTCCTCACTCCTCGTCCTGTCTCAGAGCAGGAAGCATTATTTATTATACCTTTTTACTATTTCTAAACACAATCAACCATTTCTTGGCATTTCATCAAAGATAAATAGCCTGATCCCGCTTCCATCAATGTGGGAGGAAAAATTCCCCCTTGGCTCCCAGGACATCAGCATGAGCTGTTTTAAATTTCTTCCCACCTTTCTCCCTGTCCTTTCCCTGCCAGGAGACGAGGCTTCAAGTATGGAGCTCCCTTCCAGGGTTAACCCACGGCGTGAGGGTGCCAGGGACAGTGCCGCCATCGGGGCGAGGCTTGCTGCAGAAGCAGCAGAGGAGCAGCACGTGCCGTGGCTTCCCTCGCCCCACTTGTTCGGTGGCTAAATAGAGGGTTTTGGCTTCAAGGGCCATTAATCTGGCATCTTTCATCAACTCCAAAATGAAGCCAAACAAAAAAACAGGAGAGAGTGGTGGTGGTGGTGGGTTCTTTTCCCTTTTAAAATTTGTAAGCATGTGTGTTTAGTGCTCATCAAAATGTCAAATCCAAAGCAGAGGGAACTAGTACATCATCTGTCAAAACTGCAGCTGAGTTTAGCAGCTCAGCATGACATTATAACAGAGCAACATGGAAAGGAGAAAAAAAACAAAACCAAAGCTCAAGAAGTGTACAGCCCAGCATGAAAAGAAGAAGATGAAGGCCCACCTGCCATATCAGAGATCGTTAGAAATAAAACTGACACATAAAACAGAGTAAAATGCACAGTAAATTTGCAGGAAGGGTGGGTAAGGAATTGGCTGGATGGTCGGTCTCAGAGAGTTGTGGTCAATAGCTCAATGTCCAAGTTGAGACCAGCGATGAGCGGTGTTCCTCAGGAGTCGGTATTGGGACAGGCACTAACATCTTTGTCAGTGACATGGACAGTAGGATTCAGCGCACCCTCACCAAGTTTGCTGACGACACCAAGCTGTGCAGTGCGGTTGACATGCTGGAGGGAAGGAATGCCGTCCAGACGGACCTTGACAGGCTTGAGAGGTGGGCCTCTGTGAACCTCATGAAGTTCAAAAAGACCACGTGCAATGTCCTGCACCCGGGTCGGGGCAGTCCCAAGCACAAATACAGGCTGGGCGATGAGCAGATTGAGAGCATCCCTGCAGAGAAGGACTTGGCGGTGTTGGTTGATGAGAAGCTCAACATGACCCAGCAACGTGCGCTTGCAGCCCTGAAAGCCAACCCTATCCTGGGCTGCACCAAAAGAAGCGTGACAAGCAGGTCAAGGGAGGTGATTCTCCCCTTCTACGCTGCTCTCGTGAAACCCCACCTGGAGCACTGCCTTCAGCTCTGGGGCCCCCAATATAAGAAGGACATGGAACTGTTGAAGCGAGTCTAGCGGAGGGCCATGAGGATGATCAGAGGGCTGGAGCACCTCGCCCACAAAGACAGGCTGAGAGAGTTGGGGCTGTTCAGCCTGGAGAAGAGAAGGCTCCAGGAAGACCTTCTAGCAGCCTTCCAGTACCTGAAGGGGGGCTACAGGAAAGGTGGGGAGGGACGTTTTACAAGGGCGTGTAGTGATAGGACAAGGGGTAATCGCTTTAAACTGAAAGAGGGTAGATTTAGATCAGATGTAAGGCAGAAGTTCTTCACCGTGAGGGTGGTGAGGCACTGGGACAGGTTGCCCAGAGAGGTTATGGATGTCCCATCCCTGGAAGTGTTGAAGGCCAGGTTGGATGGGACTTTGAGCAACCTGGTCTTGTGGAAGATGTCCCTGCCCATGGCAGGGCGGTTGGAACTAGATGACCCTGAAGGTCCCTTCCAACTCAAACCATTCTATGATTCCATGATGTTGTCTTAAAGGCTATTTCTGTCATTGCCTTATGCTACAAATAACCTTCTGCTACAGGACGCAGAGCAGTACACACGTTTCTCCATCTCTCTTGGGTCTGTGGCTCCTATTGTCTACATCTTCCTTTAGCCTTCCTCCAAATAACCAAAACAAGTATCACTGTGGTTTCCATGCGTGGACCTCAAATTGCCCCCTGAGCCCTGTTCTCCCCATCCTCAGGGAAAGCGGAGTGGAGAAAAGAAAATGACTCGACCCAAGGTCATATGGTGGTGGTAGATTCCAAAATCATGATACTCCATCATCCTTTTGGTGCAGAGACTGAGCTTCCAACAGACCCATATTTCTCTCCCTTTTCTGTTCTGGGTCCCCCAGAAGCCTTGCTCGGGCCCGTCCCCGGCAGCCTTCTCAGTTGGCTGTGCCCCGGGACCTCCATGTCTCTTCATGACCTTACTGCTTCTCTGAGTTTGCTTTCTCTTGATGTTTCCAAGCACTGTGGGGAGCAGGACCTTGTATTTTTAGCACTTGTGCCGTGAAGTGCTAAGCAAATTCCCAGTGACATATTATCAATAGTCAGCACTATTAGAAATTTCCCCAAACTCCAGAGAAAGCCAGCCAACTACCGAGCAAAAAAAGCAGTCGATTTTGAGTCGCTCCAGTCCCTGTTCCTCTAATGTTTTAAGAGACTGTTAAAATGGGGAGGCACACAGGGGCCAGTGATGAACATCTGGCTGTCCTGCTGGGTTTCATGGAAGATTTTGCCTCAGCAGCAAGCAAAGATCTGGGCTGCCGGGGCTGGAGGGGCAGCAAGCCTTGTGGCCAACAGCAGGTTGGTAAGACTTGCTTTAGGTAGCGGTAAAGCAGAGTCCTTTGCTCCGCAGGGTTGGAGACGAGGCTAGAGGAACTACTGGCTATAAATCTGCCGTAGTTACAGGCAGGTGCCCTCAGGGACACCCACACTGCTGCCGCAGCAGTGAAGGGGAAAGCTGGGTGCAAGAGCTGGGTCTCCCCTGCCACCGTCACCCTCGGTCCGGCATCCAGGGGTCTTGCTTGGCCAAGTAAGGGTGAACGGCTCTCTGCTGCTGGCTCAGCGCTGTCATTTAGAAAGAATTAAGTAGTGTAATCGTATCTTCTGAAGCAGGTAATGCTGCCTGATTATGAGTAGGGGAGGGGGAACTAGAAGCCAAGGCAAAGACAGAGCTGTTTAATGGACCCATTAGAGGGTATTAGCTGATAATGACAGGACATTGCTGGCATTTTAAAGAGAGGCAGTGCGCAGTGAGCTATAGGCTTGGGGTATGCGTGTGCCTCTCCATCTGTCATGCTGTCTCTGGCCAGCTGTAGTGCTTCTCCAGTCTCCCAGGGAGTGACTCGTACATGGTCTCTCAAGCCTTGCTGGGTGCTGGAGGAGGCTTGAGGGGCTGGGAAGCCAGAGGGTGGCAAGGTGACTGTCCCCCCAGGGTGCTTTTCTGGCTCACGGAGCCGTGCGGGAGCGGCTGCATTGCACCCACCTTGCAGCAGGTACAGGAGGTCCGATGCTGCGACACCAAGACTTCCCTACCACGGGTCATCGCTGCCTTCTCCTTGCTGACCCTTTGGGCGACCTGTGCCACCACTCCCCCAGGACCTGTCCTTGCCTCCGACACCTTGCTGCAGTGCCAGGAAATGTCAGTGACTCTGGGAATGTCACCCAAACTGCTTTTCCCCAGCTAATTCATCACCCGCTGCCTCTGACACCTGGGATTCGTCATCACTCACCAGGGCTGGGGCAAGAGGATGGCACAAGCCAGCAGCAGTGCCAGGAGCACCAGCATTGCGCTTCCCTCCCGTTTGGTCCGGTCAAAGAGCATCAGCTTCTCCAGTTGGTGAGGCAGATACACTTAAAAACAAAGAAATAAATATAAGCCAAACCACAGCTCTAGAAATAGGTCCCAGTTGGTGGGGAGGATGATATTTAAAGACTCCAGAGAAATGGAGACACGAGCAAATTGGATACATATGGGGTGGGGAGGGTGGCAAAAGAAGCCCAAAACAAAATTTCTCATGGCTCTAGCGTTCCTGTGTATTTTAGTCCTGGTCCCTGACAAGAGGAAATTCCCCCCTCTGCACGTGCTCGCCAGCAGCTTTGCATGTGGGCACAGGCCAGGGCCGATCAAAGACCAGCCAAGCACACCACAGAGCTCGGTGCTGCCTCCAAAAGGGCCTGGCTTGGCCCTGGGGCAAGGGTAAGCAACCCCAGCCAGGCCCGCTTGCTGGGGAATGGCAGGAGCGGGGTGGACGAATAACTTGGGGTGGATGGATAATTCAGGGTGGAACCCCTCCCTCTGCACCCCAAGGAAGCCACGGCTCCAGCTAACCACTCAGGCAGTGCTTCCCCAGCGCAGGAGGCAGTTATCCCTCCCGGAGACTGGAGAGGGACCTTGCACAGGCAGCAACCTGGATGATTGATACAACCTGTTCAAGGATGCGTTTCTTTCTTGCTCTCTCCCTTTCTTCTTTTCCTTCCCTGTCCTTCCTTCCGCACCCCCCGCCCCTTCTTTTCCCCACTGGGTCTTTTCGGTCGGTAATTACAGCTGAAGTGGACAATCTGTCTTTTTATTTTTAGGCTGGATGCATTGCCAACGGCCACCAGGCTGCTGAACCGAGGCAGCAGTGATGCAGCGGGGATGGCTGCATGGGGAGGGGGCACGCTGTGGGGTACCTGTCTCCCTGCACGGAGCAGATATGCCCCTCTGGCATGGATGAGAGAGCAGATTCAGGGGTGGATGTCCGCGCAGATGCTTTCTGAGCATCCCTTCACCCGCACCCTGCAGCTTTTGGAGCACTGGCTGTGCTGGAACCGCACCTACACCCAGGTTTGGCAGGACAGGCAAAGTTTGGGGATATTTAATTGTAAAAGCACAGCACGGAAAATGCAGCCGTGGCTGCTAGCTGACCTTGGAGCATGATCTGTTTTGTTTCACCTGTGTTGTCCTCAGCGTCCCACCTTCGGATGCTGTCGAGACGGGGCAACAGAACAGCCCCCCAGCACAGTCCTTACCCTCGGAATCCTGCAGGCTTTCCTCCTTCGCTTCAGGTTAGCCGAATCCTGCCTCTCTTCAGCGCGTTTTTCTCCCCCTTGCTCCACCCTCTCTGCTCGTCTGAGCAGTTTTGCTAATGAACTCTTGCACCTCGGTTGATGGGAGCGAGGTGGGAGACGCTGCTGCGCACAGGGTGCGGGAGGGAAGGGAGGGTCCTGCAGATGCGGAGAGCGCTTTGGCGGCAGCAGCATCAGCACCTACTCACTCCGCGGGTGTTTTGCTAGACACCGCTGTCTGCGATAGCCCTGCGTATGTGTGCCAGTGAAGAAAAATCCTTGATTCAAAGGGAGGCCGTGAGAGCAAGAACAAAGGAAGAAGAAAACAATTAGAGTGACTTATGATTTAAGAGAAGAAAGTCTAAGTCTTTCTGTCTTTCCTTTCTGGGCAGCTGGAGAGTTTTATCCTCTTCCAGCTCTGCAAGACACACAAACCCCAAAGCTCCTGTTGTTTCTGAAAGCACAGGTTTGAAGGGGGCAGGGAGAGGAGCAGCCCACTCCTCCAGCTCTCCCCTCCAAAAGCAGCTGTCACCTGAGAGATGCAAGGCAGACATCTCACTTAACCCACACTCAGCTAACCAAACTGATTAGTCATATTTTTAATCTTGCTTTGGCAAATCTGCCCCAAGGCTGGAGTTAAATCCCTGCCCCAATGTAGCTGGGACACCCAGCAGTCCTCTGGGTGCAACACCAGAGACTGTGGCCACAACTGTGGAGTGGAAAGGTAGGGGAGGAGAGGCAGAGGAGAGCAAACTTCACCCTCAAGTAGTATTTCAGTTGCTTTAAAAAAAACCCAAAAAACCAAAACACCTCCAAAACCAAGGAGGCGACCAGTGGAAGAGGGTCAAAGGTAGTTGCGTGGGCTGCAACGCCATGGTGCAGGACAGCCTCCTCCTCCCTAATGCCCTGACCGCACCGCAGAGACACCAGAATAAAGCCAGTGGGAGCAGAGCACCGGGTCTGAGCAAGCCAAAGGACCGGGCGCATCGGTTTGGTGTGGCCAATACATACCCAGCCTCCACGGAAGCCGAAAGCATCCTTGCAGCACAGCACATGAGGCTGCACCCAGGCTGTAGCTCAGCAGAAATGCTGTACTATGACCTGCGCTGCCTGGAGAACAGGAGAGCAACCCAAAGCGTCTTTCTCCAGCCCTCAGGGCGAGGACCCGAGATGAACGCAACGCCTTTCTCACCACATTTCAGATCTGAAGTGGCCTCGTGCCTTGTTTTTTCCTTCCTTCCCCCTTCACGGATGCTTTCATTAACGTGAAGCCCAAAAGACAAGAAAAGCAGGAAGGAGCCCTAACGCAGGGCAGGTGCAGAGTCAGAGCAAAGGACTTGTGAAGTACAAGACAGGCTATTTCGTACAGCAAACTCTCGTTAGTAAAAGATATTGTTGCCTGCAGGGAGACAGTTTCTGGGTGATTGAACGTAGAACTGTTTGGAACAAATTCAATAAAACCCGGCGTGCCTTTTGCTTTTAAATATGCTGTTTTCTCTAAGCTGGCATTTTTCGCGGAAGCGCATTGATCGGGGCCAGGAGTTCACCAGGGAGGTTTCCGAGGTGAGATGCCAGGCACGGTGGTCACCTCAAGCCAGGGGGAGGTGGTGACCCACAGCCTGACCCATCTCATCTGGAGGGAGACATTTCAACACATGCATCTTCGACAAACATCTGAAGGCCTTTGGTTGTGCTCCAGCATGAAAGGTAGCCTCGGAACCTGATGTCAGAACCTCAAAAATTGCTGCAAAGCCTCTTTTGGGTCTTTTGAGTGGTCCAAAGCTGAGGGCAAGCCTGGTTTTAATTGCCTTGAATTTCCATGTCTTTCACCTGATTATCACACATGCCCGCAGTGCCAGGCTGTCAGGCAGAGGATTCTCAAAGGATTGTCTCTTTATTTTCATTTATAAGAGCCTTCAGGACAGATTTAATTGCTGAGGTATGGACTAGCCATTTCCAGTTATGACTACGAGTGAGTAAGCACTGGAGCCCCTGTTTTAATTAAGAGACATGATATCTGTTCCTACCTAGTGTGCAATAGCAACAATAGCAGGTTATTAGGAGAAGTAATATCAATCTAATCCAATCTGTGTAGTTATTAGGCCTAGCTAACTACTGGTATTGATTTTATTAGTAATATCACTGCCGCAATAAGAAATCAACCGCAGCGCATACTTTTGCATCATCCCTCATGCCGTTCATTTGTTTGGCTTCAGATCAGCTGAATGTTTTCCCCATTGCTCAAAATCCACATACACGTTTCCATTCTTGGGTTTTACCTCCTTTTCCTTCATCTTTACCACTTCCCCGCTACATCTTTTGTTCCTCCCCTCTCTTGGGTTGCCCCTTGCCCTCTATAAAACGACTTCATGCAAGATCAAAGCCAACACATAAATTTTCCTTACTCTGAATTCAGCCAAAGAAGCTTCCAGCAGTTATGAGTCAGCAACGCAAGACAGAGCTGCTGGTCACTGAGAGAGATTGCCAGGAATTTGGGGAGGATGAATCACCCTCAAAGATGGCCGAGAAGAGAAACAGAGAGAGAACCTCTTGTCCTTTCTCTTTGTCGTTCACCTCATTTTTGTCCCAGGCTCACGCAAGGGGCACAACACGGGAATTTTCTTGCATCTCCCCGCAGGAAGAAGCTGAACCAGCTTGGTGCTGAACCCGCTGCTTCCATGAAGCCACACGCAGCGAGCTGGGAGGGTGCTTGTCCTCATGTGCGGCGATGCACAAAGCTTGGCTTTGGCTCCTGATGTTCCCAGGGAGTTAAATTTAACTCTGGGTTAACTGCAGTTTCCTTGCAAAGCTATCACCTCTTGTACCTCTCAGCCTCTTCCTTGTTCGCTCAAGAAAATAACAGCTCACGCCACTCCCAGGATCTGAAAAAGCCCACATAATTGGTACACTCTCTACAAAGTACGCCTCCGCCAACAGTGTGGCTATTTGGAGCACAAAGGGTGGCCTTGTCTTTTCAGAAGGGTCATGGGTTGACCACCTCATTTATTTTCCTCTGTGTTTGTCCAAGAAAAAAATCCAAACATTTCAACTCAGCTCCTCAAAGTCAAGTCTGGTAGCACCAATTTAGGGCACACCTGGAGGAAGAGGACAGCTTTCCATCCTACAGCTGTGCAAAAGCCTCAGCACTAGCCTTGACCTTCTGGTGATTAACCAGCTCCCAGCTTTCCTTTTCTTTTGCCCCACACCTAGGTAGGATGAAGGATTTTGACACAGAACTGCAGAGATCTGGGAAATGTGGAGTCTGTCCCGGTGATCCTGCACATCCTTAGCCATGTCTCTCCGATCACATTTGAGCAGAAAATTGCCATGTCATCAATTCCGTGTAGGCAGCATCTTGAGGACCAAAACCAGTCTATTTCGCTGTTTTACTTCCTGACTTGGCAGTCTTGGGTGGGTCCTGCTACTGGCTATCATTAGCATCTCTCTCACACACAACAGATAAATAGCAATACTAAGAGTCATACATACTTAGAAGTAAATATAAAAGCAGCATCAATTCAGCCATGCATACAAAGCTTAAGGATACTGCATCTCATTCCTGTTTGCTGCCTCAGGCACCACGAGCTGACGATCAAAATTCACCAAGCACCAAAAATATTAGTTTAATATTTGTGTGTGCTCAGCTTCTTCTTGTGCTGGGATGACAAACAGCCTTGCGAAGGCATTGCCAGAGGCACTAACACTTCCATTCTCTCTCTCACTGATTCTGGCACACAGAGGGATCTTTTCAAACCGATAAACGCTTTCATTTTTGTCTTCGCTGAAAGGACTTCCTCTACGGGGTGATGTTTTGCTAGAGGAAATGATTTAAGAGCAGAGATATGGTTGTGATTCAATATCATGCTCAGGAATTCCTCATAAAGTCAAGGCAGAGACAAATTCTGACGTTACAAGATTACCTGAGCCTCGTTTGAATTTCTCAGGGTCTTTCTGGGGTGAGAATCCAGCAACAAAACCTACAAAGACCGTGACGCCTTTTCACATTGTCTCTGGTAGCTTCTGCTCCCAGACAGAACAGCAGCGACATGGTCTTTCTTGTGGGTTACATGCTGACTGGCATGAGAACACACAAAAGTAAGGGAAGAAAAGGAAAAGGGGAGAAAAGAAAAAAAAGGAGAGTGAGTTTTTCCAACCCCTCTGTTAGGGTCGGCTTAAAGTGGATGGAGTTCAGAGCAGTTGCCGTGTCATCAGAGCTGGTTCTTCACACCCTTCCCTACTTGGGATGCATCAGCCATTGGCAAGTTAATCCAGCAGGAAAAAAAGACCAGCCGTGAGGAACAGATTTACAGATTTTCTCTTGGCTTTCCTTCCTCATGGCCTCTTCATTGCTGAAAGGCAGGATGCCCTGAGCCGATGTACACCAGAAACCCAGACAAACAACAAACAGCTATCAGAAACCCTCTACAGAAACAGATCTGCTCAGCCAGGGCGAGCTCAACCACAGCAGTTTGATCAAGTTACCTTCTTGCATTACAAGGGGATGGGTTCAAACCCCACTCCTGCTGCTGTGGGGGCATCCCAGTCCTCTCCCCCCCGCCCCAGCTAGCACAGATCAGCCCAACATCAAGTCTCCGGTAGCAGGTCCCTCCTCCTGATAACATACTTATTTCTGGCCTCAGGAGAAGATGTTTTGGACCCGTTTCTCAACGAGCTTTGGAGAAGAACAATGCTGTCTCTCTCCACGCCAAGGTGGGCTGCGGCAAGACAAAGTCCTGCTTTCACTCCAACACTGTGCTGAATCACAAAGCTTTGTATTTGCCTGTCAATATCCCAGTTGGATTCTGCTTCTATATATTTAATTCGAGACAAGTACTGCAGGACCTCTTTTGTTAGCTGGATACCTCATGCACATTGTTATTATTTCTTTCATAAAAATCAATAAAGACTTAGGAACAACAACCACCAATAATAACAGTACATCTCTCTTTGTGTCTTTGTGTTGCAACTTGCTAAACAACTCAGAAAAGCAGCAGACAGCAGTCCAAACAGAAGATTAAAAAAATATACAGTGGCTTCAAAATTGGACCTGGTCTATCCACCTGTTGCCTTGGGAAAAAGTTTCCAGCCACTTAAAACGGAGGCACCATCTCAGCCCACGAGAAGTCAGCAGCAGTGGCTCAGGAAGGGAAGAAATGCCCAGCAGATAAGGCACCAGACAGAAATCCTCTCATTTGGTGTCCAGGTCCTCTTGCCTGTGAAACATGGGCAAAAACACTGACGGAAATTTAGGAGCACCACTTTGAAAGCCATAGGCAAATCACTGCTATTGAAGCGCCTTCCTGGGCACTAATGAAACTCAAGGAGACACATCCCCTTGACAGTTTCTACGCTGCTTTGAAATGAGGCGATAGGAAGAAAGATTTCTCTGCCATCCACCTCCAGGAAACAGCCAGAGAAGCAGGAGCTGAAGTTAGCCAGGACCCCTACAGTTCAGCTCCAGAGCATCATTTAATTACCCGACATGAGAGGTTAAAAAACCAGCCACATGCCTGCAAGGCCACACACTCCTCTCCTTGTACTCTCATGAGCTGCTCCTACAGCTCAAGCTGGGACTTCCCACGGACGGGCCAGAGAGCAGTGCTGGCTACGGCAGGAGCAGCGCAGCCACAGGGTCACTGCTGCAAGGACCCTGATGGCTTCGAGTTTGCTGCACGGGTGCTTGCAAAGCCCTGGCAGGACACGGCACAGTCCCCTTGGGTGACGGGCTGCCCAGCTGTGCTCCAGGTCACCACCACCTTCACGTGAACTACGGCAGGCTGACAGCTCCTTCACAAAGCAAGCCCCCCCCCCGGACCAAAAAAACCCCCAAACATTTCCTGCAGCACCCCTCGCTCAGGCACAACCTGCACTTCACATCTACCAGGTTTCCAGCAACTGGGTTAAAGAAAATATATAACATTCTAATACTATTGTTTTAAAGGTTAATGTATTCCCAGCCACAACTCCAAGCAGAGATTTCAGTTCAGGAACAATCATTCGGTGGCAGGAAAGTATTGAGTAGATGACCTAGGTCTTTCCATCTCTAATTTTTATGCATGTATGACTCCTTTCTTCATTTCTTTCCTTTTCCGGTTCACCCATCCAAAGTAATGTAAAACTAAGGCTAAACACAGCTGGGGTTTTATCCACATCACAGCTATTGCACACACAGCATCAGCACGTATCACAGCACCTATGCTCCTCCACTCTTTTTTCTTCTGCCATGAAGGATTGCTGCTGTTACTACACGCAGACCAAGATGCTTTCAGCGGGCATTTTTCCTGACTTCCCAGGCATTCCTAAAGCAGAAGGCTGCTCTAAGCGCTACAAGATAAGGAAATTCAAGCACCAAAAAAGAAAGAAGAGCTGGTGCCCTTGAATATATTAACAGCTGATGAAAAGACAGGCTCTAACTCCCCAAACCCTTCTCCTATGCTACGAAAGAAAAGGTGCAGAAAGCAAATAGCAGCACAGAGAGAAAGCCTTTTAGCTCTTGAAATAAAGGAAAAAAAAAAGAAAAGTTTAGGGGGGGGGTTAGTAAACACTAATCTTAAATTTAAATACAGCAGACCTGGAGCTCTTTGCGCAGAAGCCTAGTAGCAGAGACCCAGCAGAGAAGAGCCCCCACCATCCCAGCAGCCCCTCATCATCCCAGCGCTGCTCAGGTCTTCCCTTTTTATCCCCCAGCAGCTGGGTCCACTCAATTAAATGGCCGTAGCTGGGACTACACCTCACTTGTTAACCCATCCCAGCTTGCCTCGGTGCAGCTGAGCAGCAAATGAAGGTTGGAGGCAGGACTGACCCCAACAGCAGTCGCTTAGAGACCCTCAGGGACGGCTGGTGTTTACAGCAGAGATGAATTTATTAAAGGCAGTGCTTTGGAGAAATAGTGATACTTTCCTGCATTAGAGGAAGAGGTTTCATTAGACCTAGAATAGCACTCCTGGGTGTGTGGAAATGTGCTGGACTTGTTTAACCCGGCAGTTTTTTAATGACACATATAGGAATGTTATCAGTCTTAATTTTTAATTTGAAGCCCAGTTTTTAGTTTTCCTACAACTCTGCTGATGCTCAGAAAAGGTCAAAGCGCTCCTAAATCTTGCACTCGGGCAAAACCAGGGTAAATCCTCCCCTCCCGAGGAGCGTAGGGAGGGGTCAGCGGACGCTGGGAGGGGGACTCGGGCCACCCTGGTGAAGATGGTCCAAGAGGAAGCATCGAGCACCCTTGGAGAGGGTGTGAGACGCTCTGAGGAGCTTCACGCTGTAAAACAACCAATTTTAGCGAAACATTACCTTCCTTTTCATGCTCTGGTTTGCTAGCCTTGACCTCATCACAGCCCAGAAGAACTGGAGCTTGCGTGAGCATCCAGCCTGGGCAGTGCCGCATCGCACTGCAGCTGGGGAGACCTCCTGGCCTTTTAAATTCCAGGTCAGCATGATCCAGCGATAAAATTCACCCATGTGCCAGACCCAACACAAGATATCAACAGTCTCCTTTGGAGGCTCAAATATGCTTAATGCTGCCCTCGACCCAAGGCTGAGTTACAATGGGAAACGCAGAAGCAGGCAATATAACAAAACCAGAGCAAATTAAAGAGAAGAAAGGCACAGCAGAGGTGATTCAGATGGAATTTAGGCCATCAAAACACTGCTCTGCCATTTCCTGCTGGGTTGGTGACTTCGGAAGCTCAAAGTCTGCCGGGGGAAATAGGAGAGAGGGATACAAGGTTGTGTGGCTGCGGCCTTAATACTTGCAGCCCAATAGTGCCTCCTGGCATACGCCGGGACTGGGTGCTTTCCTCTCAGAGAAGGAAACACAGACACCATCGGAAGTAGAACTAGTCAGTATTTCTTTTTTTATTTTCTTTTATTTTATTTATTTTATTTTATTCAAAATACTGTTCTGGAGGGGGAAAAAATGGCTTTTTCACCCAAATGCAATTTTCTGTGGGAATTACAAGATCTTGATGTTTTCTCCTGTTGCTTCTTGTTGGTGTTGAAGAACTGACATGCACAAAATTAAAAAAAAACAAACATATTTTTATGTTGAACAGCTGAAAGCTGAACAGTTTTGATCGACTGGATGAAAGCATTCAGGAAAATTCCAGATCAAACATGATAAGTTGTCCAAGTGAAATGGTGCTTTTCGGCACTCGGGGCTCCTTTCTGAATAAAAATGTTGAGGCTGGGGGAAGGCAGAAGGGGAGAAAACCTGTCCTAGCAAATTCCACCCCTAATTCCCCTTAAAATTGCAAAAGAAATAATTTTCTTTGGGTTTTTTTGTTTGGTTTTTTTTTTTGTGGCAAAGGCGGTTTTACTAGATTATGACAACCAAGAGGGGGGAATTCCCCCTCCCCCCATGATAATACCTAGTTATTCAAATACAGATAATCAGAGGAAAAAAAAAACCCACCACCTCTGGTGCCTGGTGCAGTGTTGGACAGGCAGTTTTGCTGTTATGGGTCTGACACCTCTCTGCGCTCAGGAGGGGACAAAGTGGGCAATGCAGTCTCTTGCATCACCCTAGGATTAAGGGATTACCATTAATTAACGCTGCGGCTCCCTGCCTGCGTTGCCTGTGATACATTATCTTGCCATCGGGAAGAACCAGATGGATCTGAATTTCCAAAAATCTCTGAGATAGAGAAAGAGCAGGTATGAGATAGGAGGTGGGGGTATGGGGCAAGCCGGGTACGGAGATGGGAGGGCTGTGAATCATCAGAGAGAAAATGGAAATCTCAGTAATTTAAGTTTTTCTTCTCATTTCCTAGGGAGAAAAGGCACACGGGATCCCACTCCGTGTTTGTATGTCAGCACCTGCTATTAGCTTTTGACTCTGTTTTCTTTTAAAGCAAATCTGGTAGAAGGGTAGCGCTCTCAAAGTAGCAAATCTTCATAAATTTGGGGCAAACGCTGCAAGAGGGAGTTTCTGTGAGTACCCCCACTAAAAGCAGAACAAAGGTACTACTGCGTGAGAGGGCTTTTTGGAAAGAGAGTTGAAATGCCTCAGTTAAAGGCAGGAAAGCTCAGTGAAATGAGGAGGAGAAGATATCTCCCCATCTCCCTGGTTCCTCCAGGGAGATAGCTCCTCCGCTTCCCATCAGATACCAAGCCCGTAGCATCTACTGCTGCAACACCATGAAAACAGCAAATCCTCAACCTCTCCTGGCCTTTGCGAGATCCGGGGACCGAGATCTTAACAGTGACTAATGAAAGCGAGCTGTCCCTGTCCCTCGGCGCTTAGGATCACCTTCATTTCCAAAGAACAGCTGCTTGGCACTGCCCAAACCCCTCATCTCTTCAGTCAGATAAGCTGTCCTTGCAACGGCGGGTCACCTCTGAAAGCCCAGTGCGCGAATAACCGGTTCTGAAGAGGGAAACAAGCTGCGTCACCGAGAAAAGAGACTTATTTAGCCAAAACAAGGGGTTCGCTGTTGGTGCAGCAGCTGTCCCCAGCCCCAGGGTACGCCGGGATGCGCCCAGGGAGCGCGCAGCCCGTGGCGCGCGTGGCGTGCCTTCCCAGGTGTGGTACCCTGCGCTTGGCAGGAGGCGAGCATCAATTATCCCAGCCCATCTAGAGAAGAAAACATCAAATATGTTTACCAGACAGTCTGGCCAAGCAGCATCAGGAGGGGAGGATGAAGGTGTCAGACGTAGCAGGAGCCCAGCTGATACCATGTTCTCACTCTTTTTTTTTTTTTTTGGTATAAATTAAAAAAAAAAAAGACACTTTCCTGAGGACAAACTGGCTAAGCTCACTTTGCGATCATACCACCAGCAGCACAAAACAAACCGGGATGCCCTGCAGACTTCTCAGACCTTAACTGTGTCCAAATCCAAGTCCCTTAACGTAGCGACAGGCCTGTCTACAGAGAAGAACCCACCTGTAGAGCATCCCGACCTGCAGGATGCCCCATCAGGTGCCAGGAGACCAGGACCGCTCTGATACCACCACGGCATGAGAAGTTCCCTGGGATAGGCCTTCGCCAGAGTTTGCCTGTCCTTTCCTCATTGACAGAGGTATCTCAGCCATGACCTTCACTTCTAAACCAACACCTTAGCTTAGCGTTGCCCAACCTCTCTGCCCTTTTGAACCTTTTCTGGTGGCACTTCCAAGATGCCACCGCCCACCCCCCCCATCAGTAGGACCTGCTCCATGCATAGCTGGTTGTACGTCCCCTCTCCTGTATACTTGCCTTGGCGTGCGTGGACACAAATACTGGTACACCGTGATAAACGTGCTTATATTTGGGTGCACAGATGCTTTTGGCACGTGCAAGAGCAGGAAGACCCTCCCCACAGCCCCAAAGCCTTGGACAACTTAGCCAGAGCGGGGATTGTACGGGTGGGCTTCAGTTAGCTCCCAGCCTGCAGCCCAAACACCCCTGTCTCAGGTTTGGCTCTTTGCCTTGCTGCTTTTTCCCCTAAAATATAAAGTAGACGAGGAGTGCCTGGTTAACAGCTAATTTCCCTGTTCTCTTAAATCCCCAAGATGAAAAGCTTTCTTCCTGATGGCTGCCTTGTAAAAGACCCAAAGGTTTTTACTCATTTATTCCTTTAAAAAGGAATGCATTATCTATTTTAAAGGATGTGGTTTTATGGGCAAAATCCTCAGCAATGCTCCGTCTCCTGAACCTGCGCCCCGCTGATTCTCCAGACGAGCCAGAGCTACAAAAACACACCTGAGCAAAAGCAGAAGTTTGGGCAAACTCCAGCCTCACCACGCAGCCTCCGAGATTTGTACAACGCCCCTCAGAAACGTGGGATTTCTGATGGTTAGATGCTTTCATCCAGGTGAGGTGGTCCTTTCCTCCTTGGAAAGGTTACTGCTGCTCAGAAACGAGCACTTTTGGAGCTTTAAGTCAAAGTATGCTGTGTTTTGAGTGCTGTAGGAAAGGAAATATGGCATGCACAGCCCTTTTAATATGTGTTCGCCAAATAAATGTTCCTATTTCAAGGCAGGTGAAGCAATAATAAATATCAGGTAGGAGAAGTGAGCCCGCCGTTCCTTTTCATTTGTATGCATGGTATTTTATTTTTTTTATTAAATAAAAATTCACTCTCCAGAAATGTAGCCCAGACCTGCTAGCTCAGGCCAGCTCTTGTTAAAATGATTATTAATGCTAGTGCACCTCTTCATAATGGGAATGAATGGTCCAGCTGCCTTTCAGTTCCACACATATTACTGACTTATTCCTTCAGCCTCCTCTCGTTTGCAATATTCCCCGCAGCCTTCCCCTCCAGCCCTTGAAGATCTGCATGCGGGCGATCCATCTTGTAACTTTTAATGCTTATTTTTCTAAAGAGATAAAAATAAACCATTCCATTTGGATAAAAAATATGGGATGTAGCACCGAGCCCACCAAGGGAGATGGGGGGGGTGGGGGGAGGAAGAAGACTCTTCTCTCCCTTTTCCTTGTATTTAAACCGTAAATGCATAATCCATCTCCCTTAACAGCCCCTCCCCTCCCAAATAAATAATTTCCTCACCGTGGTGGAGCAGGGGGGTGACAAGAGGAGGCTCATAACTCATGGAAAGGAGGCAAAGGCAGACTAGGCAGAGATCTCCCGGCACTCGGGGGGTGTCTCGCGGTGCACCACGCAAACCCCAGGAGGACACCTGCTGTAGCAAGCGCAATTTTGCCATAGTAAATTCTTGCAAAAGCAATTTTTAAAGCAAGGGCCGCGCCCGAGCCCTCTGCATGGCTCTTCCCATATGAATCTATAGGGCCAGCAGGGAACGTGTACCCCTGGATGCCCAGGAGAGCCGGGAAGGGGTGGGAAGGAGGGCGAAGGGGGATCCACGCCTTTGCTCCTGCCTCTGGGTGGCAAGGGAGGGTCGCCATGTTTTCACGCCTGCTTAATGGCTCGTAATCCCAGAGGATCAGGCTGCCAGGGACGGGCGAGTGTGCCAAACCACGCCGGGGTGAGCACGGGTTCGGCAATGCAAGTGCTGGCTGCCGGCACGGGGTCCTTCCCCCTCCAGCTGCTCCAGACTGGATCCCTGCGTTTCATACACTAGAAAAAACACCGGTGGCTTCAGACTTTGGCCTCTGTCTCTAGGCAGCTTCTGGCCACCTTAGCCACGCAGGGAATTCAAAGTGCGGGCTCTTGAAGCTGCACATTGTCTTGCCTCAGCAAGCACCAAGCCCCTCTTGGGTCGCTGTAAAGCAGTCGGCAGTCGAGACCTTGCGTGCTGCTGCAGCCAGCTAATAGCAGGACAACAGGCAGATGCACTTTGATGCACCAGAATAAATAAACCTGGCTGGAGTTGGCCATTGATAGTTTTGAAAATAGTCAGCCATACTGGACTTCTTGAAGCCATCTCAAGGGGACCAAAGCCCACACAGAACAACTCCTCCCAAAACCACAAGCTCTTTCCGACCTTCCAAATTTGAATGCCCAAATACCACAAATCCCACCCAAATTCCCCTGGTACCCCAAGCGTGCCCTCTGTATGCCACAAACATCCCAAATATCACAACCTGCTCACCCAATACCCCACAAACATCACCACCACGCATCTTCGAAACAACGCACAGCGAGGCGCCGCAGATCCCCCACCGACCCCGCCAGCTCCCTGACAAGCACCCCCAAAGCTATCACCAAAGTATCCCCAAACAGTCTCTAAAGACTGGGTACCACTAGTGAAAATCTTGCTTTTGGTGTTGGTGCTGTCTTCAGCGCTTCCCACCGTTAAGGGGATGTGAAAGAGCTGCTTTGCTGTTGCATTCAGTAGGGTGTTTGTTCTGATTCACCAACGTATATGGATTGAAAACATGGTAATGATGGCTTTTAGCATTAGAACACTCACGGAAAAAGTGGTGGCAGTGGCAGAAGGAGCACTGCGGCACGCAGCCCCAGGACATCAACAAGGCAAGGCTTGCAGGGACCAACCCTGAAAACACTGGAGCAGCTCCATGGCGCTGCTGGATGGGGCAAAAATAGTCAAGGGGCGCATGGGTTTACCTCTCTGCTCTCCCACATACTTATATCTGCTGAGAATTTAAGCTGACATTTTTGAAGGCTGATATCTTTACATTAGCTCTTTAGTTGCTTTTCTAAAAAAAAAAATAAAATACAAACACAAAACCAAAGCCAAAAAACATACCCACCAAACCCAACCAACCAGAAGAAGACCCCAACCCCATGCCTACTGGCTTTCAGGAAGATGAAACCTAACCCTAATTTTGATTGAAACTTAACCAGTGGTTAGTACCAGTAGTTACCAGCCACTGCCCATGCAGTTATGGCTACATCTTTTCTCCCCAGCATAACGCGGCGCTGGGTCCATCTCCACCTGCGACATGGTGAGCACGGATGGAGAGACGTTTGCCTACACGTACGTAAAAGTGATTACAGGCAGAAGCCTGGGGGTTTGTTTCGGAACAATGTCGTAATGAGCCCGAGGATAATCTGCTGCCCAGAGACACGTCTTTTTCCCGGAGGGGTGGCAGCCACAAATTAGATAGTCACATTACGTTATTTCCAGCGAGTTAACTCCCAACACCCCACCTCCGTCCCGCCGAGGAGGGGGAACAGCACAAATTGAACCGTCCCCAGCAGATGTGCCCCAAATCAAAGACGCTTCAGGTGGCGAAAAGGAGCTGGGGGGATGATTCTTAATGGCCCAAAGTGGTGGAAATTCATTACTCTGATAAGGCCCTGGGAGCTGTTGGTTTGAGCTTCAGCCATGGACAGTCCCTAGAGAAATTTCACCATGTTCAAGCTAATCTTCTTACGAACATTGTTGTCGGTTTTTTTTTATTTTATCCGACATGTGTCAAGCAGGCCTACTAAGCCTACTACATCTCCAGGGAGGTTGGTGTTTTCTCTTTTTCCTACCTCCCATGTAAACGCTGCTTGTCTCCTTTTTGGCTCCTCTGGACCTTTCTCCATCAGTATAAACAAACAAATTTTTTTTATAATTAGCACTGGGAAAAGATCTCTCTGAGTTTGGAGGCTCAGGTGAGATAAACAGCCAGGTTCCAGCTAGACATCCAAAAATTCTGGAGCTCGTAGGCTTCAGAGATGAGCTATAAAACTTGTTGGGCCATCCCTTCTTGTTGCGTTTGTTAATTTTTCTTCCCTACAAACCACCAAAATTAATAGATAAAGGGTTAACTGGGCATTTTTCTGTGCTTCTCTGGAACAAAATAGTTTAAATATTCAAAACAGTGGTAAAGCCCCAGTTGGGTACTGCCTTTATTTATGTTATCCTCTCTGTTTGTATTTACAAGCAGAAATAGGCAGGGATTAGACCCCTGGACAGGATGGTTTTAAGTGATGCAGTGAATATGAACCTGCCTTTGAGTTTCAGGTTGAGGGTGAAGGGACATCTTTCCTGGGACCTCTCTCCCCACTCTGGTGGCAAGTTTATAGGAAGCCAATAGAAAGGATGAAAAGGAGGGAAAAAAAATAAATATAAAAATTTGTACTGTAAATGGCCATTTTCTGGAGGAAGCGTCGAGCTCTCACCACGCAACGGGAGATCAGAAATACCCAAGGAGCGAGAAACATTCACGCACGTACATGCACACACACCAACACGTACACTCTGGAGACTTCGCTACAGAAAATCAATGTGAGCTTATCAGCCTGCAGCAGAGTCAGGACAATTAAACATTTCCCTCTCTGCCTTTATATATTGGATTTAAGTTTTTGAAGTTGTTCTCACCTGTGGATGGAGAGAAAGCAGCATCTGAGCCAGCATCTCTTATGGAGAGTTCTCTCTAATGCAGGCGGTAGACAAAATTATTTCCATGGCTAACCACTGCCTTCTTTGCCCTTAAAAAAAACCCAAACCCAAACCTGTCTCTCGTTTCCTACCTATGGGCCAAAAAAAGGAAGGTAGCGTGCATTCAATATCGATTTCTTTGCTGGAACCTCTCCTTGCGCACAGACTTCTGCACTCACAGGAAAAGTCCTTCCCCAAACGCTGAGCTTTTGTCGTCGTGTTTTTCTCCAGCGCAGAGCAAAACTTTGCAGAAGGAGGCCAGCAGAAGGCAGAAATGGGGCCCAAGCAGCAAAACCGAGCCCAGATTTGGAGCTGCCTCCCAGGTTGTGCCCGGGTTGGGGACAGGGTGGTGGATGCGATCTACTACAAAACCAATCTATTAAAGCACTAGCTCTCAATTTGACCGGAGCCGAAGGGTGTTTGAAGCCCCAGAGGAGTCTCAAGCCAGCATCTAGACATATCCTCCTAGTCGCTTGCCTGGGTTTTACTGAAAACCAGCTACTCCAGCTGAAAGTCACTGGAGGAATGGAAAAGCATCAAGAGAAACCAAATAATTAACAAGCTCAACAACTAACAAGCCAGCGATTACTCTTCCTAGTGCCTGCTCCAGCCCCCTCCATGCAGAGGATCCGGGTGGATCGCCCAGGAGTGCTACATAGCATAAAGCTTTCTGGAAGGACATCAGCACCCCCAGACCCCTGGGCTGCTAACTTCACATCCTACAAGCATCCTCCCTCTCTTGGGATGCATCCACACGGCTGTGCTTTAAAGCCATCGAGTCCGAGCTCTGCCTCGGCGGGAGATCAAGAGCAGCAGATTTGCCTACAACCCTCCCGTCTTATCACGCATCAGCCCCGTCCAGATGTCAGGCGCTATCCCTCTGTTAACAACCCCCTTTTCCTTCTTCTTTTATCTCCCCATTAAATTGCTGACAAGACCTTCCTGGCGGCCTTTTCAAAAGTAGAGGAGATCAAAAAATACAGCGTATTTCAAAAGCAGAAGTCCTTAGGGAAAATCAGAAGAAAAAAAATTAAATAGGAGTGAAGAGGAGACTGCGATGCCGTTATAGTGCACAGAGCCGAGAGCAAGAGACTGGTTTTTCAAGCACTTTAACTCACTGCTGGTAGGAAAGGGGCTGGGAATGGTTTTGGCTTTCACAGAGCTGCCTGCACAAGCATCGCTGGTACCTCCAACCTTGCCCTTGCAAACACTTGTGCCGCGCTCAGCGCCGCAGAACAGCGTCAGAAAGGCATGTCTGGTTGCAGGCACACCAAAACCCCAGCGTGGCATCCCAGCCTCGATGCATGCTGACAGCAAAGCTCTTGCCGGCATCGTGAGGACCAGGAGCGCACTCCATCAGGTGCGGGGACATCTCTGCACGAGCCTCCCCTTTGAACACGGCAGCCAGCACAGAGGAGGAAAACCACCTTTCCCATCCATGTAGAGAAGGGATTTTTTTTTTTTTTTGATGGGCAGGCGAAGGCAATTTATCTCCCTGCCTAGTCGACTTTACTGCCACTTCTCCACAGCATTCCGGTAAAGCTGTAGAAGAGTTTTAGCTTTATGCTCGCTTTTGAAAAGGTGATGCCGCCGGCTTTCAGAGGACACCGAAGAAGAGGTGATGCAGGGAGGTGACTCTGTCCGAGTGGCTGACAGCAGCAGGCAGAGAGCATCAGCTGAGGGGAAAAAAAAAAAAAATAAAATATTCCAAGACTTTGCTGACATGGCCAACACAATGTCAGCAGTGGCAGCCTGCGTGCACCGGGAGAAAAATGCAGCCAAAGAGAACAGCAGTGTCAAGCAAACCCAGTCTTCATTTCATTTTTCTACGTGGCTGATCATATTTGATTCTCTATTTAACCAGTGGCAGAAAGTTGCTGGAAGAAAAAGCATTAGGGTTGGGTTCCTCTCCCCCAGGTCTTCTTATATTTTTGCTCCTTCTCTTAAAGGCTTTTCAGCGGAGTCAGAGTTGGCCAATGCTGCCAGCTCCCCTGCCTGATGCACGTTCAGGTTGCAAACAGCTCTTTGCTTCAGCAAGACCCGAGCTGCTGCTGCAGGGAAAACCACACCTAAACTCATTGCACTAATAAAAAATAGCTGGCAGAGGAGAGCAACAGCAGATAAATCCCCGTTTCGGCATGCAAAGAAGGACCCCTTGGCACAAACAGAGGCACTTGTTATTCGTTCCTCATGATTTGTTATTTATTATCCCACTTCTTCCAAAATTGCAGGAATCTAATCAGAGTGCAGAAGCAACAGAGGGTAATTTCGGTGATCAGTCACACGCTACCAATAAGGAATAATAAACAGCTGGAGTGACCACTTGAGATGATCCATGGGCTAACGTTGGCTCGCACAAGCTGCTCCGTGACCACTTCTGCGCGATGAATGGGATCTCGGGCTGAACACCCACTTAAGGCCATCCTTAACGCCAAGCCTTTAGCGATCCCATCAATGCCTGTGGATTACCTGACACACTCGAGATGTAAGCACGTGCGTCTGGATCGAGGCCGAGGTTCATCATATGCCTGCCAGCATGTTGCTTAGGAAACAAGAAGAATACGAGTAAATATAAAACAACCCTCCTGTGCCCTAGAATGACACAAAAAATTATTTTGAAGATAATGTTTCCTGGTCTAAGAATGTCACAAGATGATGATATTTAATTTTAATGCCTTGCTTGTGACCTCCTTATACAACCCAAACTCCTCTCACGTCATTGCAAACCCACCCAAAGAAACCGGGAAGCGAGAAGAGCCCCATCGCACGACTGGGAAACGAGAGCAAAGCCCTGCCAGCAGCAAGTGGCGAGAGGAGCGGCTAGACAAAACGTGATCAATGCTGCCTTAAACTGTGCTCAAAGGCTTGCGTGGGTCTCCACGGTCACTTATCCCCCCGTGGGGAAGAGGGGCAGACATTAGCTCTGCCCAAAATATGCTTCTATAAATAAGTGGTACTTAGTTACCGAGGAATAGGGGGGGCCAAGCAGTCTGTCCCCCGGCTCACGCTAATGTCTGTGTCTCCTGTAAGTGCCCGTCTGGCTCTCGTCTTTGTGAACGTATTGCACGGTTGCAGCTTCAGCTTAACTCTTCACGATGGCAGTGCTTTGCCCTCCCAAAAATACAGCACTGCGTTAACCTTCATGTTACCTGCCAGGTGTGCTGCGGGTCTTCTTCCCCTTCTCTCTGGAGAAGCAAGGGGGACCACAGTTTTGGCAGAGCTGATGGAGTATATATATACACATACAAATATATATTTCCTCCTTTCAGCAGAAATCTTGCCAAACACTTCCACGTGTTGCTTTTTTTTCTTTTTTAAAGTCTAGCTAAGCTGCTGCGTATCTGCTGCTTCCAGTGCCTGGCATGACACAAAAAATGTCAATAAACACACTATTATTCAGTTCCTTAAGTGACATCGGAGGAGACTGCTGAAAGAGCCCCAGAGCTTTCCCGTCTGGCCGTTGTCCCCACGACTGTGCCTGGCAGCTGGCACTGCCTCAACCGGTCCCTCAGGTGGCCGCTAGTCACCCGGCATCCCACCCGATACCCCAGGCTGCCTTGGGATGCTCTCCCACGGTGCTGGCCCTGCGCTGGGCTATGTCCTGGTGCCTTCCAGGGCACGGCGGCTGGAGGGTTTCTTGCTGTCTCAGGAGCCAGAAGGTTTAGCTGCAGCTCTCTTCTAGTCAGCCCCGGGAGCATCTCTGTCATCCTCAACGACCCTTTTGTCTTACACACCCAACTTGTGCAGAAGCTGCTTCCAAACCTAAGTGGGGCCTGATCCTCGCACCATTTACACCAGTGCAGGAAGAGTGGGGAAACTCTAGCTTTGCCCCGCTTACAAAGCTGGAAATAGCCCGTAACCTCTTGTCCAGCAAGCCTTGCACCGAGTTAGGGTTTGCATCGCAAGCCTTGGGGAAATGCGTGCCTCCCCGACCGATTTCCCAAGGTTGTGCTCCCGCCGCTCGCATGCCGGGAGATGTTTCTGAAAAACCCTTCTTGAAAAGGTTGGGACTACACAAGCCAGCAACACCATGTTTGTCTAGGCATCGGGGTGGGCGCACAACAATATCAATAACCGATGACCAAAGAAGCTAGTGGAACTTGCTAGTGCCACCAACCTGAGGAAGCCCCCATGACCTCTTCCCCGTGGGACCAGCGGGGCTCTCTTGGCTCCACGGGGTTCAACCTGCCGCAAATTTATTGCGGGGGCATCTCCTCTATGTGGGGAGCCAGCTCAGCAATTTGGGTGTCCCCGGGGCAGCCCAAAACCAGAAATTTTGGGGGAAGAAGGCTGGGACCCCATACGAGCTCCTGCAGACCGCCCACTCCTGCGTGCAACGCTGCTGTGCCAGCTCAGGGCGAGCAGCAAAACTACAGGGAACACATTTCAACTGAAAATAAAAGGCCGCTTCCACCTCTAATTAACCTGAGGTACATTCAGGCGATAGAGTTAGGCTCTCATTAGCCAAGCCACAGCAGAAATTCCTGCGCCGGCTGTGTTGCAGTGTGATCTCCTAGTGCAGCTGGCACCCGGTGTGAAGGGCAGCAGGGCTGGGTGGGAAAGGCAGCTTTTTAGGCTTGGGTTGGAATATCAGTTTATAAGGGGAAAGAGACCACTGTGAGCCAGGAAATGGTGAAAAGGGAATGACTGGAAAAGGCACGGCTGAGGTAACAGCTCTCCCTTTGCTCCTGCAGGCAGGAGGGCATCCATCAGAGGCTGACCCACGGCAGTGAGCAGAGTGCCCTCCCAGGAGATGACAGCCAGGATGGACGCTTCACCTTATCTCCTTGCAGAGGGGCAACCTGCCCCTGAAGTGAAGGGGGCAAGAAGGAATAGAAGGACTTTGAGCGGAGCTTTTACGGTGGCCGGGGTCAAGAACAAACACTTGTCTTGCAAAGGTGCCTTCTCTCACAAGTGACACTGGACTGTCCATCTTCCTTTTTTAAGAAAGGATTTTAAAAGCAGTATAAGCTTATGGATGGGAAAGGACACCTGATGATCCGTTATTACTTATACCATTAATGAACAGCTGAAGAAAAACAACATCACATTATCCCCTTGCTTGAAGAATATCATCACAATTCAGAAACTTGTAGCTGACTGAAGTAGTTATGTGACGAGCTGAAATCTCCGCCGTATGAGGATTTTTCAGCTGCAATGCCTTCCCATTTGTGGTTAGCACCAGGCTTCTTACTTTTCCCTCCTTCTGGGGAGAAACTATTATTCTGCCATTTCCGAGTGGCCTGAAGGAGTTCTCCTCTCCTGGACGTGCGCCTTGAGATAACACCTTGGCTATCTCCTGTGGTACCGTTATCTCCCGTTAGATCATACTGAAACACTTCAGACTAAAAAGATGCAGCAAATTTAGGCACCAACCCAGTCGTTAACAAAACCTACAGCCATTGCAAGGGAAAGCAGGTCAGCTATCCTAACACAAGATACGCAACACAGCGTCATCCCAAGGTCTTGGATAAAGGTGCTACAACATACGGGGCGATACTGTCGGACCCACCTCTAGATTCGGGGATGTTTCTAACAAACTTTCAAAAGGAAATGGTTAAAAATGGCCAGTTTCCTGCTCCAGAAGCACTGAAACACCCAGCCTTCACCACTGCATCGGCTACAGGAAAGAAAAGCAGAAAGAAAGTTCATCAGGTTTAGATCAAAGAGAAAAAAACCAAACAAACCAGCAAGCAATCTCACCTAAACCCGTACATGTGAAGAGTTTGCCATGACTCCTTCCCCCGACTCTTTTTTCACTTCCATCCTCCTGACCTTCTCCGTTCCAGCCAGGAGGGAATAGGAAAGTTTGAAGAAAGCTATCCCTGTGTTATTTTTAGCAGGGCCAGAAGAAAAGTGACTGGAAATAATCCATGAAAGCAAGCTTTCACCTTGATTTTCAGACTCTGGAGATTTCGATAGCCTTGATAACAATCACAACTTTACCAAAGGCATATAAAATGCTGAGTGATACCAAGAGCAGAAATTGAGCTCTTCCTTTCTTCCCGCTTCACATTAAAAACCCAGTGACCTGTCGATGGAGACCGAGGAAAACGCTTTCCCCCATGAGCCAGTGAATTGGTGGCCACACGACGGCAGGGAGATCCAGGCTTGGCTGGATTTCAGCACGCCAGGCACTTATGCAGCCAGCAAGAAAATTCCACGTTACAATCAAACACATTCAAAATACACGCTGATTTTGGAAGATGCTAGTGCCTTGTGGAAGAGGGCACTCTTTCCCAAGCAGGATTAAGAGAACTCTTCTGGAAATAGCCATTCCCACCCCCGCCCCCGGAACTTGAACAAAATAACATTGCAAATGCATTGCAAAACAAACAAAACAAACCCACCCCGTAACAAGCTCAGGAAGAAAAGCCCTCACTCCTGAGTTATTAAAACCCACTGAGCCCTTTCTCTCCTCCAAAGGAGGACCAAACTGCTCGAGAAGAGGTTTGTAGAGAGATACCTGGCACTGACTGCACAGGGACCTCCACGCTTCCCTGCGGGCTCCGACCCACGAGCGCCAGTGCAAGCAGTCTCTGATGGGACAGAGGCCCCAGCTGCATGCTTTAGAGACCAAAGGAATTAATCGGAGAAGCTGCCCTCCCAAGGTGCTGATAATAAGAACAAAACGAGGGCTGATCCCATTAAGGCAATCTTCTCTGTTGGTTGCTGCCATCTGATGTCTCCCTCTTCCCCATCGTTCCCCCTGCGTGTTCCCACCCCTCGTCTTGTGCTGCCCGTAGCTGTTACGGTCTCTGAGGAAGGCAGGAAGCTTGTGTTGGGGACAGACACCGCAACGTTACGGTCCAGGCTGTGCTGGGAGGTTGCCTGCTCTGCTGGGCGCCAATGCACGGTGCACAGCGCAGCTCTGCTGCGTGCTGGACACGCCACGGAGCAGACCTCCGATGCGTTTCCCAGCCAAGGCATGCTCGCAGGCTGCACCCCGACCGGCTCACAAGCAAGTCGTCACACTGCCGGCTTTATTCTACTGCTCAGGCTTCCTCAAGCCACTATAGATTTAAACCCACTTCATTTCTGCTGATCCGTTTTAAAGTGACCACAGCAACGGGACTAATTCACTAGCTGAGTTTTAAAAATCTATCGCTTCCCCACGCTTTTTCCACCATCAGCTTTTCTTCTGCTACCAAACACCTCCTTTTCCCTCTGTGGCCAGGGCTGCTAAGAGCAGTTCTTCGCAGGACGGCCATCCCTAGGCTCTCGTCCAGCTCAGAGGTGGCAAAACCCCTCCAGCCCTGTGCTGACCCTGGCCCAGCCTGGTGCATCTCCATCTCCTCCTGGTTTCACCCTTGCCCTGTGCATGGGGGCATCGGGTGTAGCCACTGTGCCTTGGCTCTGGGCTGGTTATCCTCAGCACGGGGAGAGGCAGGATGAGTCCCCGGCATGGCGGGTGCTGACGGGGCTTTCTCCTGGTCGTCGCAATTCTGTCTTTGTGGACTGGAGGGAGCCCAGCGCAGGCTGGCTTGCATCCACTCTAGTCAGCCCTGCTGCTGCCTAAAGAGGACTCGACCACATTTGGCTGGGCTCCCCTGAGCCTCATGCCGTGGCCCGGAGGCCCTCAGAGATAATTTTTGCTAGTTGGTGGCTTTTTTTTTTGCAGTCTGCATCAGCCCGACACCAAGAAGCTGCGCTGCGCACCCCGACTGCTGGAAACCTGTCCTGGAGGGAAGGAGCCAAGCCAGCTGTGTAGAGCGTGCAGCGTATTTCCAGCAGACCGTGGCATGAACCGTGCCATCAGGCTCTCCTTCCAGTGGGAAACAGCTGCTCTGGACCAGAACGAAGTCCCTTGGTAGGGGACAGCGGCTGCAAACCTCTCCCTTTCCATCAGCCTGGGGAGAAGGAGTTTTCCTCCCGGTCATCGTCCTGACTCAAGGACATCTTTCAAAGGCAGTTTTGCTTCCTCGACACCTGGGCAGCCGCGTAAGCACGTGCGTGCGTACGTGCGTGTGTCCGTCCGGCTCGCTTGTTTTTCATTAAGCGCCGCTAACCGGATGCGATGCTGTTCGGAGGCAGCGCGGGCAGGCGCGGAGGTGAGCAAGCAGGCGCTGCTTCGCTCTGCGTTACAGGGACGGATTAATTGCAGCCGCCGGGGACGATGCGGGGCGACGCCGAGGAGGGAGGGAGAGGGTGGCATTGATAAATGACCCTCACCCATTGACCCACGGCATGCTTGCATGGGGAGAGCTATCGATCGGTGATGACTATTCGGATCCCCCCTGCCCCACGTTATTCAGACTTTCTTAGACCGAAGAATACACGGCAAGGGCTATTGATCCCTCGTAATGGATAAGCTACTCACTCATGTTGTTTTAATCAGCGTCAGGGGCATTTGATGAAGGCCGCAGGGGGGAGGAGGAGGAGCAGGATGCACAGCTACCTGGCCCATAGGCCCGGCCCAGAAAGGAGCTTACCCCCCAGCACCCACTTTTGCTCCAGAGCTGGAGCTCCCCAGGGAGCCACAAACCCCATCATGCCGCCGTCCCCCCACCCCCGACCGGGAGCAGCCGGGGCAACGGCAACCAGCAAGCAGAGAGGCATTAAAAAAAAATCCCACTTTGCTGAGTTTTAAAACATTTTCCTGGATCGAAGAGGCACTGGTAAGTGTTGTCATGGCAGGAGATATTTATTGCTGTCTCAGGAAATGTTTCATTATTCTTTGGTAAGTGGTGGCCGTGAATTTCAACCTGTCTGCCCAGCCATAAAGTGGACCGTCGGGCCGATTATTTCTGGCAGCCAGACTCCGCCGAGGAATGAAGCGTCACCTCCCAGGTCTGAGGACTATCGCGTCTGCGAAAGCCCGCCCGGGCTCTGCTTGCCCCTGCTCTGCGGCGGGGAAGGAGACCCGGGTCCCACGTACCCCGTCGGGAGAGACAAGCTGCAGGGTTGCTCCCGGTGTATTTGCAGTAGAGGGAAAACACCAGGAACTCCTTCACCAAGCTCTTTAAATACTCACAGTAAAAATAATAACTGAACTGAATTCCCCGCTAGGCCAAATGAAGCCATTGCAGAGATGGTGTTTGGGAGCGCGCCAATCTGCTCAGAAGCCTCCGAAATGAGCTCAGCAGGTCTGGATGGAGGTGGGAAAGGCAGAAAGCCGAAGCCACAGCCACCAGCTGGGTGGGACCATCGGTTCCAGCCAGTGGCACAGGGCAGGTCCGAGCGAGCGGCCGTCGAAGCTCCTTTTGTTTGTCAAACCACGCAGCCGCTCTGCAACACGACGGGGAAAAACAACCATTTCATCACACACAGCATCGCTTTCTATTCCTGTGAAAATATCTAACCACTTTCTGAGTCTATGTACGCTTTCAGCACCTACAATTTGCCCCGGCAGCGAGTTCTACTTTTTAACTGGGTGCCGGGTAAAGAGTTTGCCTTTGCCTCTTGGAACTTCTCTAGATGTTCCCTACTCCTGATAAAAAAGTGTTTCTTGAACTGCACAATCATTGCTGATTAATTCTTCAGCTCCACGATACAAATGGTTTCATATCTGGCCCTGTCTTTATCAATCCTTGCCTTCAGTGGATAATTTTCTAGGCTTCTTCCCATCCATTTTTTGTGATGGGAAAACTAGAGCTACTCACAAATTATTCAAGGTGGGATATACCAGACATTCATTAAGCAGGATAGCAACATTCCCCATTTCACTCTCTTACCTCCCTGTAGATCCTATCATTATATTTGTTTTTTGGACTACTATGGAGCATGAAGTGTCATTTTGATAGATATTTCTAGCGTAACTCTGAGATCTCCTTCCTGAGCAGTAATAGCCAGTTCAGAGCCCATCACTGTATGTGTAAAGTTAGAATGATTTTTCCCCTGTGCATTGTTTTTCATTTAGCAGCCTTGAATTTCATCTGCCGTTTTATTATCCACTCACTAAGTATCATAAGGTCCTTTTCCCATTCCTGGAGGTTGGCTGTATTTTAATCTTTCTGGTGTTAACTCAGCATTGCCAGCAAATGTTATTTCACTTTTTCCCCCCCAGACCCGCTTGGACACCCCAAATTCAGGGAGGTACAGCCAGATTGATGCACAATGAATTGCACGTCGATGCTCTATCATCAGCAAGTGCATAAGCAACTTCTCAAGGCAGCATCCTCCACAGGGGAACAGGGTGCAGGTGGGAAACTCACATCTACCACCACACATACTGGCTTTATAGATAAGAAGGTTGTTGAATTTTTGCGTACCTAACACAAGCTGAAATGAGAAAAAGCCTCTCTAAAATAAGTAGTCTTTTCCATTGCTTGTAAATTCTTCTCTGGAGTTGTAACTGTGGTATTTACCAGCTCCTCTGTGAAAGTGGGTGTTTTCAGACCCTGAGGAAAACAAGAGAGTTTTAGTTTACTACCCCAAAGGGAGAGAGTTATCAGGGTAAATCAAATGCAGCTGGGAGCAAACAGAGTCAGAATTTAAATGGTTTCTCGGCATGGAGGCGCTGGGGCTCTATAGTTGCTGTGTGGGTGTCTGGCTCCGTAAGCTAGGTCCATGTCCTCCAAAATCATGTTTGGTTGCTTTTTTGAAAAATACATCCAGTGGCAGCGAATTCTTTAAAGTGTCAGCCCTCAGCAGGAAAAGGCTGTCGCCGCCAGCACATCTGGAAAAAGCATGCCAGCTGTGCTCCAGCCAGTACCCAGCCCGCCCGACAAGGGCTCCGGGTCTGCACGCGACTCCTGGCTCTTGCTGTAGGTATGGGCACAGAAAGGTCCTTTCTGCCCAGTGACGGAGCAGGCCACCAGCATGTCCCAGCAGGAACGGAGCACGCTGGGGACTGCGTGGCAGTTGTGTGTGCAGTGCAAATGGAGAAGTGGAAAACGATGCGCCAAAGGCTCTGCCTTCCGTTACTGAGCTGCCAAGCTCACCAGTTCCCTGGTTTTTAGAGACAGCTGTTTTCTAAACCATTTTAGCCAATGGGCCATGGACACCTTGCAAAACTGCACATTAAAACGAGCCATGGACACTCCATTAGCCATTCCTCAAAGCCAGGTGGTAGAAAATAGTTTATTAACTGCTAAAGAATGGTTTCTTTCTATAATGAACCCTTCTCCAGTATTGAAGAAAAGCCGTGTCTTACTACTTCCCTTTTCCAACAAATGGCTTCTTTAGAGTTTAATTAACTTCTCCCTGCTCTTCTTTTGTGGCAAAGTGTCACCCCGACCATGAGACAAACTCTGTTCCTTTATCCGGGAGAGCGCTGACCTGTCAGATAAACGGCTCTGCCTAATTTGCTGGGGCTTTTCTCTTCCCACTTTGCACCTTCCAGGGAGGGAAGCGGCAAAAACAGAAAGCGGTGTTCTTGGGTACCTCCAGCCCTGGGACTGGGAAGGAGCACCTACATAAACACAACACTGATCACGCTCCTGCAGCCCTGCTGGGGCTGGGAGCAGGGACCCATTTCATAGACCCACCAGGAGCTGGGTCAGGCCCTCTGCCTGCGCCTTTGTTTCCTTGGGCTTGAAAACAAACCTAGAGGAAGCAACTTTTGCCCTTCCAGGAGTTCAGGATTTTGTATTTTCAGCAGTGCGTGTCTCTCCCCGCGCGTGTGTCTCTCCTGTGTGTGTGTGTATATATATATAGCTCAAAATCAATAAGAGTGAGATTAGGTCACTGTATTACTGAGAAATGTGCTCCTGATAGCATATAAAACCATCCAGCTCCTGCTCTTTTCTGCTTGCTCTGCTGCTCTAGGACCAGCTACATGTGCCGGGAAAGTGGCACAGCCTGGAGAAAGCAAAGGTTGTTCTCTTCTGCTCTTATAGAAAGGACGCAGAGGCTGAATTTGGGCCAAGTCAAGAGGGACCATCACAAGCTTCTGCTTTGGCTTTTTGGCTACGCTTACAGCCCCAGGAGCCATCACACAGGAGAAGATGGGAGCAGTAGCTCCCACCTTGGGGCCCTCCATCACGAGGGAAGTAGGACCCCATGAGTACCACCTGGAGGGATGGGTGGCCTTTCCATGCAATGCCTGGGCCCCTTCTTAGGAAAAGATGGTGTATTTGGTGTAGCTTTGGGGTCCTAGCGGTAGCTGTGCCTCTGAGCCGAGCCCCTTTTATCCCAAGTGGGTCTTTAAGTAAAGATGTCCCAGGGCCAGCCTTGTTATACAACAGACACACGCTGGACTGCAGCTTCTGAATGGTGCCGGTTAATTAATTGTGCCAGGCTGACAGCAGCGAGGGGCTTTTGCGCGCTGAAGCTTTCAGACACCAATGCAGTAATGGTCTCCAGCATGCAGACGGTCTCGGGGGACTTGTCCTTCCTACCCAAACAAAATTAATTAATGGTGGCAATAAATAAACCAATCCAGGGGAATGAGAGCATCTGAGCCGCTCTGGGGAGGCTGCTGCAGGCACGCGGTGGGAAGCGGCTCGCGTGGGAGCGGGACTCGTGTTGGGGTGATAGACACCCCATAGCCAAACACCTGCAAACGTGGACGGCAGCAGAGCAGCGAGGGACCCCGGGAAGCCGCTCTGGCCACGCAGCAGGGTTGGGCGACACCAGCACCGGGGTGGTACCACCCCTGAGCATCTCAGGACCTCCTCCCCAGGCTGCTCGCACGGAAGGCAGCTAGCAGAGATACACACCTGTAATTTTCAGTGGATGAACCGCTCTACCGTGCTGCTCTTGGTCTGGGCTGAAATTTTAGCTGGCAGTGCCCATGGGTGGGAGGGAGACCGCTGGAGTTACTGACTGCGCAGCATCCAGTCGGTGCCTGCTGCTATGGGTGGGAAAGGGGTTTTTTGGCTGCTCTGCCTCGTTACCCAGCAGCACGTGCCCTCTGTAATTTACACCTGGGGAAGAGAGCTGGTTAGGTAAGTTTTGCTGGGAACGTGATAGAAGGAAAAAGATAGGGAAAGGAGAGCTTTTTGTAGTGCATGTCTGATGAAAGAATAAACCTGTTAAAGGGAAGGGAGAGCTAACACTTTTTGAATACACTGGGCGAAACCGGGCTGCAGTAGGAGCACGGGCCAGCACAGAGCATCCCAGGGAAAGGACAGAGGGACAGCAGCTGGCGCCAACCACTTATCCCCCTCTTTTGTGTTCAGCAGAAGCTCTGCCACCACGTCTGGGCTGATCTCAAAGGACTCTCTCCTCCACAGACCTCCACGGTCCTGTGCCTGGTCTGCCCCAGCCCAGCCTTACGTACCCAGGCAAAAGCAGGTCCCCTTAATCCAACTGTTTTATCCCACCCCCTACGCCCCCGCAGCTGTAAATAAAAACACCATGCCTGGTTGATACAGATCAAATTAATCCACCACAAGCAAGCCCCTGCATGCTTACGGGATTCATAAACAGGACCTCGCACACCCCCGTGCTCATCCCATCCCGGCTCTCCCTCTCTGCCAGGGCTGCAGGGTCCTGCCCGGGCGCAAGGTGCTGGCACCGCCGAGTTAGCAGCCGGTGTCTCCTCAGATCCCCACCCAGAGCTCTAATCACCGGCCTTTCGTCTCTTGAGCAGTTCTTAGGCACTCCTAATTGGCACGTGACAAAGTGCCTGCCACACGTTGGTCAATACCAATTAGCATACTTACTAAATGCACGTATTTGCTGGCGGCAGTTATCTAATTACCTCACAAGTGCATCAGGGAGAGGCCCTGCAAAGGGTGCCGTGGCCGAGAAGGTGCTTCTTCAGGTGGTTTGTGTGCAAACCCTGCGAGGCATTAAACCCTGCCGAGCGGCAGGCTGCAGCAGGAGCCAGGAAAAGGGGCTGCACCAAACCTGCATGCTGTGGGCTCATGTTGGGCTTGGGACCTGCGTCTTCAAGGGCCTGAGCACATGGCAAACCTCCCTGTGCTGTGCAGGGAGAGTTAATGGGGGGACACCATCTGCACAGCCCTGTTTCCACCCACCCTCAAGGGTTGTCCCCAGAAGGGGCTCTCAGCTTCCCTCAGTCCCCCATGCACCCCCGCCGCCTTGCTCTGGGTCTCCAGTTGAGCACTGTCACCTCCTCTGGGTCAAATCACTCTGTCCCCTGTGCGGGACCCATCGGGAAATACAGCTGAGCTTGCTAAGCCTGCAGCCCGAGCAGCTCCCAGCTCCCACAGCCCGCCACTGCCAGGGTAACGCAACTCAATCAGACATTTGGGTTTTTCCTTCTGCAGAATTAATTACCTGGGAGCCAGGGAACAGGAGTAACGGGAGAGGCTGAGACACCTGAAATTGCATTTACCAGGCTACACGAGGCTGCTGCTTTTTATTTCTTTCCCTCTTTTTTTTGCATATCTTACCACAGGCTGAGTCTAGCCAGTGGGTACTGCTGTTATCAGACAGCGGGCAGAGTGGAGAGTTGATACGATGTTCATGCCCGGGAACCAAAACAGACCCTGCGCACTGTTTTAATTTAATGCTCATGAAAGTCTCCAATTCCGACCTTTTTTTTTTTTTTCCCCCTCCTTGGAATTGGTACAGCAGAGCGTGGCTGGGGGAAGTTTCTCTGCCTTTTACATCGGGGCTGGCACGGAAGGACTCTTCCCTCTGCAAGGGAGAAAAGGACTCTTCTGGGTGATGGAGAAGATGCCTTTTTTGCATTTTCACATAGGAAAATGAGCATGAACGGAAGGTGCTGGGTGCTACAACAGACCCAAACCAGAGTAAGGGGCTGGGGGAAGAGCAAGGAAAAGCCACAGTCCTCTTGCAAACCAGCAACCAGCTCTACTCACCATTTTGCCTTTCCTGTCCAGCCTTGACCTTTTTTTCCTCCACTTCCCTTAAGCTTCTCCATCCCCTCAAGAGCCGAGAAGCAGCGTCAGTCCCTCCAGCGCACTCCTTGCTCTGGTGCGCTGTGTCACTCCGCTGTAGCTTGTGCTGGCCCAGGATGGATGGAGCACATCTAAGTCGTCCTTACCGTCGAGCCTACTACATATCAAATGCAAGCAGCGCACCGAGTAACTAACCTTTCATGCGTGCCTATTAAGCAAAAATTAAAAGAAAATTACATGGGGAAGTCAGCAGCAAGTAGGAGGGGACACGTTGTAATTATATGGCTATTAATTGGCGTAAAGTTCCAGTTTAATGCTCTCTGGCCCGTGCCGATATTTCCTAGGGAAATTTTCTCTCTATTAGTTTTGGATGAGAACGGGGATTCTCTCTGGAAGCTCTGAATCTGCCCAGAAAGGTGACTTTCAGCTTCAGTCCCCCAGCAGGTTTTTGTTTTCATGCACTGACAGACAAAAAGAAGGGGCTCCTTTTAACACGGCTTCATCTGCCTGAGGTGGAGGGTGGGGAGAGCCAAGTTTTACCATTAGATGATGATAAGCAAGCGATGATCCTTTTAAGATCCAGCCCACATGGAAGTACTTGCTCCAAACACAAAATTCGGGAATAGAAAACTCAATAAATTGTTCCCAAATACCCCCTACAGCTCCTGCCAGCCTCGGAAATTCCCTAGTGGAGGGTGGGAACCTCCTGCCCAAGCGGCTGTTCATCAAAACCTGACAATTAAAGAGAACCAAAACGTTTTGAGCAGCAAACGTCCATCAAACTCCATGGAGGATTTAAAGGAGTGATGTGCCGTTTCCTGCCAACTCACCTGGCAGCCCAGCCGCCTGGTCCACGATGCTCCTGCCGTGCAGGATACAGCTCTGCCATAGAAGAGGGGGAAGCTGCAGGCGCTTGCTCTTAAACTGAGGTACGCCGGTATTCACAGGTCTACACCATAAGGTAGGAAGCACGGCCCGTCCTTCCAGGGAGTCCCACGGGCAGCTGGGAGACACCGGAGCAACCGGCAAATCTGCCGTGCTATTACCAGTTGGGTGGGGCAGGGAGGAGAAAATGAATGTTTTCAGATTTTTCTTTGCTAAAATAAGGTATTTCCACAGCTAAATCAAAGCGCTCTCAATTGTGCATCAGATGAGAATGATTATTTCTTCTGAAAGTCAGAGGTTTCCTTCCAGAGGGGAAGCCAGATCTGCCCCGCTCCAGCCCATACAAACACCCTCCAAGCTGCTCTTGCCAGGACTCCAGCGGGAACTGATTTTGCTAAGAGAGCTAAAGATTTATCTTTAGGCTACAGACCTATCTCCTTTATTTCACAAGCAGGAGAAAAGCACTCACTAAAGTGAGGCTGGGGGGGAAAGAGAAGGGAAGAGGGATTTTATTCAGTCCCCAGCTTGGAAGCTCAGAGAAAGGAATTCTCCATTCCATAGCTCTCCATGGACAGCATTAATGTGGAACTACATGCTTTTTCAAAAGAAAGGCTTCCACTATGGCCAGTTTTCAAGCATTTCAAACCCGTAAGATTTAAAAAAAATAAAAAATTGGTTTTCTCTCTGTACGTCCCTCCCGTTTCCAAACTCATTAGAGCAAGCTTGTCTATGCTAGAACAAGGACTAGAAAGTTTCTCAGTCACCTGGCTCCAGAGGCATGAAAAAATGAGGACCTTATCAAACTTTGGAGAAAATCTCCAGCCATGGAGGCTCAGCACACTGCTCTGGAAAAGACTTTTCTTTGCCATGCATACCTAACCCAGAGGAGACATTCCCATAGCAGAACTTCAACACGTGGTCACTAAACCCACTTACTATACGAAGAAATAGCTTTTAAAATTTGTTAATCCACACCTAGGTTTACTAGTTGCTGCTTCTGTATGGTTTTGTTCCTCAGCAAGCAGGAGAAGAGCACTGCGTGCTGAGGCTGGGGTCAGCACCGGGAGCCGAGACTGGTCCCACCATCAGAGGTACCAACAGCTTCCAGCAGCTCCCGCCTGCTGCCAACAGCTGTATTCACCCAGGACAGGGATTTGCCAGCGGACTTGGAGCCTGCCAGCTCTGAAAACACCCGGCATCCTCCGCCTCCGAAGGTGCGCAGGCATCTGCTGCCGAACAGACGGCGGGAGCGGAGGAAGACGTGATGGGAGGGCGAGCGGGGGAATACAGCAACAGTACAGCCTTTGAGTGGAAAAAGGCCACAGGGCTCCCCGTTTAGGGAAAAAAGCCCCCCCCGGCAGCCAGGGCTGACTCACAGCCCCCTTCGCCCCGTCAGAAGTGACACAGTAGCCCTGCCACTGCTTTAATCAACTGGGCAGCTGCTGAGCTGGAAGAGAGTCCATGTAAAATCAATGTGCCGTTAGAGAAACCACCGAGGGCTGCCAGTCAATATGCCGAAAAGACACTGCTGCCTGCGACAACCCAAACCAGCAACCTGCTGCTATTGACAGAAGTGGCAGGCTTTAAAAAACAGCATCCTGTTCTCCCCTCCTCCCCCTCCTGAGTAAATTAACCCCAAATCTCTTTGTTTACCCTCGCCCCTAATAAGCTCTTGCGGCTCACAGAAACAGTATTCCAGGCTCTTCCCTGAGCAGGCGAAAGCCTTTGTTCCCTTTCGTCCTGGGAAAAGGAAGGGTTTAAATAATCTCAGAATGCCAGAAAGCAATTTATTTTGACCTAGACTGTTTCTGCAATGTCATCTCTTGGCTTCAGCACGGGGGGAAACTTTGTTAGCTGGCATTTACGCAACGCAGCCGTGCTCAGACGGGGCCGCACCTCCCGGCTGCTGCACAGGAGCGGCGATGAACGGCCGGTCCCTGTGGCACTGGGAGCAGCCTGAGGCGGCTTGACCCGGGAGAAGGGACAAGGCTATGGCACATGGCTGCTTGGTTCCCAAGTGACACCCTCCAAAGGTCTCAGCTGCAAGAGAGCTGGACACATCAGTCAGGAGCATGGGGTTGCTCAGGGTATGGCACACCTTGAGACCCTGATGCCGACGTGGAAGAGACTCAGGAGGGGACCCTGTCCTGTCCCCCTTATCCCAAGGCAGCACCAGCTGTACCCCAATGATCCAGAAGGAGCATTTGGTCCTTCCCCGCTCCCCAGGAAGAAGAGATCGGCAGAGACGGATTCTGACTGCTCTTCCTTCCTGTTCCTAAGCCCCTGGGTGAGCTCAGGTCTTTGCCTTCCAGATGTTTTTGGCAGCCTCAAGCCTGGAAACTTTCTTCAGAAAGGAAAAGCGAAAGCAGAGAACATCACATAGCCATGCAGCTAATAGCAGGAAACAACACCAGATGCTGCAAGATTCTCTTAAGAACAGCAAGAGCCAGCAGCACAGTGCTCAGCAGACAAGAGAGTGTGTCCCTCCCAGCTCCCCCATTCTGGCTCCATCACCCACTAGAAACAACCTACCAAGACAGCACAGACTGTGGCGCAAACGCACTGAGCTATCCGCGACCCGAGAGCAGCATCGCTGGGCCAGGAGCACGGCCCCACCAAAACACAGCGGTCAATGGTGTGAGCCCCCTTTTGCCAGACCCCCCCATAACTCCCCTACTGCACAGCACTGACTTTTAGCTCTGCCCCATCCGGGCTGCTCAGGGATTGCAATAACTCATCTCTGTCAACAGGGAATATTTTTAAATCTCTTCCTCCCTGCGGGCAGGCAGGCAGAAGTCTGCTCTGCTCTTTCCAGGCAGATTCCTTTTTTTATTATTGTTATTTTCCTCTAGATGAAGAGTTTAAATCCCAGATCCTCCTGTCTCCTTTTGGGGTGGGGGAATGACAGTTGAGCAGCAACCCCCAGGAAGACTTGGAATTGCTTGTTGCAGGCCATCAGAAAGAAGAGCTGAAAGTTCGTGCGTCCAAACTTTTGATGCAGAGCATAAAGCGAGGCTTGTCTTTTCTTTCCCTTCCCCCCCCTCCTCAAAGTTACATAAAAATAAAACCAGGCTCCTTCATTCTCTTGGCAGCCAGCAGCACGTCCTGCAGAGCAACCCTGTGTCCCGAGACTCTTCCACCAAGATGGGAAAAAGAGAGGAGAAGCGCAGACCGTTCCCTGGCTGGCTCCCACTGAGCCTTATTTCACTCTGTGTACTTCCCAGCAGGACATTGATGTGGACAGGCATCCAGAAAGCCTGCAAGAGTTTCATCAATGCTTTGTTTTGTTCTATACTCTCCACGCTCGGGGTATTACGAACATGCTGGTTTGGTTGTGCAACAGCACAGCGAACGGCGTTGGGCCGCTTTGAAGAGGGAGGAGATGGGCCACCGCGGGCCAGTCGCTGCCACTAAAGACCCACTGAAATCCCTGTGGTTCCTGCGACTGCTGAAGGCCCATGCTGGATATATTACAGTAAGTCAGCAGAAAGCAAATAAACAGGCAGACAGGATAAACAGGCTCTACAGCCTGGTGTTCCCTGAGAAAAATATGATTTTTTTTTTTCCCCCCTCTAATGCCCATCACTTTGTCAGCAAGTCTGCGTGCACAAGGGCATCTTTTGTCTCCCAGGCTTGCAAACCCAATCCACTGATAAACAGAGCGCTTGCTGAGCCGCAGGTCCCGCAGAGAGCCGCCTTTACTCCAGATGAAAAGCCTAAGCCTTAGTCACAGAGACCGGCCACGCTGCCTGCCAGGCAGTTTTATCCCCTCGCTGCAACCCAGCTGCTAAAGCCCAGCCACCGTCGGAGCCCCACAACCTGCGCTGCAGGGAGCCCGCCCGGCCAATGCCCCGAGGTGACTAAGCTCGCACGCCACAAACCAAGATGCGAGCCCTGTGCCCAAACTTTGCCCAGCGCAGAAGAGAGCTGGCCACCTATTCCTGACGCGCAGAAAACGTGCCGCAGAGTTGTCCCAAGCCCCCTGGGATAAAAAGCACACGGGTAGAGGAGGTCTTACTCAGGGGTGATGGCTTCTTTCCCCTTTAAAGACCTGTCTGTGGAGTAATTAAAGCTCCTGTTTCTAAGCCGCTAGGTATTTTAATTGATTTTCTGCACTGGCTGCCCACAGTCTGGTCATTCAAATCCAACATTTACCTTGCAAGCCCCAAACAAGCGCAAGGGAAAGCAACTGCCCTGCACTTTCCCGTGAGTCTATCGCGGTCAGGACTGGTTTGCACTGGGGATGCTGTTGGTCGGGCCACCTGGATGCCGAATCGATGTCCTGATCTCCACTGCCTAGCAGCTCGGGACGAGAAGAGCTTCCCACCGTGATCTTGTACCTGTTTTTTTTCTCCTGAGAACTTTCTCTGGGCTTTCCAGTTTTCACAGAAAAAGAGGAGATTATCAATTCTGCTTGGCCAGGTTCTTGTCAAGAGAAAACTGGGAGCATGGGAATGGAGACTGATGTTTCCAAATTAACTCTCATTTTCCCCCTATGGTTTCAGGTGCTGTCAGTACCCAAAGAAGCAAATTCGTCAATGAAAACATCACCGCAGCAAAAGGCATTTCTCCAGTGAAGTGAGCTGAAGAGCTTGTTCTGTGCGAGATGTTGGTTTGAAATGGATCCTCTCTCAGCAGGCAGCTACTCACACTGAAGTTTTATTAAAGGAGTAAAGGTCCCTCTTCTTTATACTCTTCCAAGATCAGATTTGCTTTCCAGTGATGTACTTTCATACTTCCTCCATCTCTCCTTTCCCTCTTCTTTATTCCTTGGGGACCTGTCAGCCGTTAGGATGCGTGTCAACAGCAGTCACTGTGGCCAGTTGTTTTTGAAACAACAACATTCCTGGTTCATTTAATTTAGCGTTTGAAACTCGCACTGCTCCCGGCAGGAGGCTTGATCAAAATGATGAACGACTACGTGCTGCCTCCCTCGCCTGCTGTGCATGGAGAGCCGCGGTGGCACGAGCGCGCCTCGATCCTGCAACCCCCTCTGCGGATGCTGCAAGAAGCGCGGGACCCCAGGCAGGACCACCAGCCTCGCAGCACTGTCCACGTCCGCTTATACATCCCAAGGAGTTACCTGCACAACGGCCTGTCTTCGGAACAAACCAAGTGAAAACCTTGGTTGAGTGTTGCCGTGTCCGCAGGAGGTGAGGGAGGCTGGGAATACAGCTTGCACTGAAATTCAGGAAGACTGGAGAAGCTTTCTAGTAAAATCCTAAGTCCATCCCAAAATATTATTGGCAAAGTAAAAACCTGGGACCTACTGGGTAGGTTGGGGGCAGGGGGGGCAGGGTTTGTCTTCTTTTAGCAGGACCCCAGAGCTGATGACAAATGTGTATAATAAGCCAAGCTTTAGAGCGGAAAAATCAAGCTCTTGCAGCTTGGTAAAAATTACTGACAGTGGGATAAGATTCCTAGATCCACAGAGTGACTGCAGGAGGTCACTTCTACAAATCCAGAGATAAACGCTTCCCCCAGCAAGTGAAAAAACCAACACATTGCCCTTCCAAAACGTTTTTCTGGCCTTGAACTTGCTAATGCTTGTAGCCCTTATCTGGGAGACGCCGGCACGCGTGGCCTCTAGCCAAGCCCTCCAGGAGGCACGGGGCAAACCCAGCTCCCGAGGTCCGAGGTTGAAAGTCACTTGAAGTTGGGAGCTTTCTTGCTTGAGACGTGCTGGAGAGATGCATTCCTCTATGCTATAGACAGCCTGAGCCTCCAGCCTCCTCTAGGAATTTGAAAATAAACCATGCATATAATAGGTGCGCATTTAGCATGAAAGGAAGATGCTTCACGGAGGACAAATATTAAACTGTAAAATATCTCAAGAGACATTTCCTGGGAAAACTGAGTTTAACCTGGCTCTCAGCTGAGCAGGAAGCTCTCCAGAAATGCCCAAGAGCTGTTGCTACGTCTGCTGGAGGAGCAAGACCTCGGGGGAGGCTTGACATGAGAAATCTGCCTGGACTTCCGAGAGATCCTAGGAAAAAGGGTCAGCGGAGGACACTTCTCTGCTGTCAGCTTGCAGACATAACTCTCTGTGTGGCCCTCTAAAACCATTGGCTTTGCAGTGAAAAAAACCAGGGTACGGTCAAGCAAGAACAACTTTGTGAGCCAAAGCGTCACAGGGATTTACACATCTCGGTGATGATACTGTCACTGTGTGTGCACGCCACAGGAACATCAGTATGGCTGCTCAAACGTCCAACCCCCCTCCTCCCCAAGCTGTGCAGAAATCTTGGGAAAGAGAACAAAAATACAGCGAGAAAAGAGCGTCATTGCCCTAAACCTACCCTCCCAGCAGCCTGCTGTTTCCACACTCTGAGCCAGAGGCTCAGTTTCTGCGTTCAATACCCCACGATGGACCCTTTCTTTGAATTTGTCTCATCGCCGTTGGAGCCCACTAACAATTTGGATTTCTAGAAGAACCTGCACAAAGTCGTTTGACAATTCCACCCTGCTATCTGCGTGGCAGTACTTGCTTTAGATCCCAAAATACATAAGTGGTAAATGCAGGTGAGGAGCAGTAATGCTGGTAAATCCACATGGGAGGTCCTTCCTGGGCAAGAAGGCGGCCTTTGCTAAACTAATTTCACTTAGTCACATGAAGTGGGCGTACCAGTTCCCATCTGGATGTCCCAAACACTGTTGTTACACGCTGCTTCGCACCTTGGGTGGGCAACAGCAAGTTTAAAAGTATTGATGGACTAGCCGTGTAATCACACTAGGAGAGTTTAGGGGTCATCATTGCCCAGCAGCTTGCTCTTTTTGTCCCATTTCCATCCCGTTTATCCTTTTCTACCTCCCCATCTTTTCTAGAAGAGAAGCCCAACTCTTCCACTAACACAAAGCCCTTGACTCTCTTCAGCAAGTGGGAATTTGGGAAGAGAGCACCAAAAAAATTAAAAGTTTATTCTCCCAGTGAGTCTGGGACTCCAGCAAACAATTTATTTATTTTTTTCTGTCGAACCACATGAGACCATCTCAGGACCTCCTATGCCCTTATCTCTCTGCATGCTCATACAGAGTCTCAACAACTGGAAGAAGACGAGATACTCATTTGGCTTCTAGAGCACCATGCTCTTGCTTATCTCCTTTCCACTTCTGTTCTTTACACTTCCAGGCAACCCGGTAAGGAGAACTGCATTTCCCTGCTGTAACAATGAGAACAGAAATCTGAGGCTCTTAAGCCACTTATCTGGAGCAAACTGCTACAACTCTGTTGTCTTGACTGATCCTGGGCATTTTTCAGCAAGGCGGATCCGAGCCCTTGCAGTCAGGGTGTCTGTTAGAGTATCATAACTTGATCTGCCTCAGCTTCGGAGGCCTGCAGGGTCTCCTCTGAAAGCCCGCAAAGAAATTTAACCCTTGCTGTTAACCACGTTGGAAAACAGTACTGCTAAAACAGAAGCATTCATCCTGAACGGACCGAGCCCTCTCTGTTCCTTCTATAGCACAGTTACCTGATACAACCAGGAGGACTCTCCCTAGCTGTGCAGAAGGGAAAACTCATCCCCCAACACCATTATTGCAGGCAGCCTGCCTTCCTTCATGCTCTGCTCTCGCACCAGCTGGCAAACATGGTACCCAAGTACCTACCTGAGATGCTTTAAATGACCCATGACTGCTTGCTTTCTGAGCTGACTCAGGAAAGACATCGCTGCACCAGTTACACTCCAGAAAAGCTTTCTTTACAGTCATAAAAGAGAGAGAACCCTTTTTTCTTTCTGCAAGAGGTGAGATGCTATAGAACAAGCCATGCAGCTCACAGAAATACATCAAGCAAAGTGGCTCCAACCAGTCGGCCGGGTGTTTGTCACCTCAGGTGTAGGGCTTTTAGCTGAACGCAACCCTAGATGATTAAAAGGTCACTAGAGGCAGCTGGAGTCTTTCTTTACGTACTATAAAGGCTGGTATAAAAATACATTAGTAATAAATTCCTGACAGGCGCTCATATGTATGGAGATTCAGATAGCAGCAGCTGTGAGTTATGGCCCCATAATTCCTTCAAGGGGTCCCAGGGACATCCCGAGTCATTACCTAACACCTGAAAAGGCCTTCATCAGCTTGGTGCAAGCGCAGCCTGACCTCCCAGAAAGCCAGGCTTACAAGGGACAGGATCTAGCTACCCGACCTAGGGGAAGAGGATTTCCTCCCTCCCCCCAGCCTTCCTTACTCTTCTGATATATTCCCTTCAACTTCTAGATTAATAAAATAACCTGAATTGGAAGACACTGGCATTTATTTCCCCTCTTGGGCAAACGGTGAGCCAGCAAAGCATCCTGGATCACGCAAGGTTGGTCACATGGACCAAAGCAGTGGAAAAGCCACCGTCAGGTTCAGTGGAGATCCGTGCTGGAATAAGCAGACGGCCGTGAGAGCAAACGAGAGAGAGAAGCCAGCTTTCTCGTGGCTTGCAGTGGGAAGGAAACCCAAGATGCTTGGGGACAGCTTGGCAGGGAGCTGGATTTAGAAAGGGGACAGAGGGAAATTTCACACCGACAATGCTCTCCAGGGCTTTGCAAATGCCACGCTGGCCTTTTCAGCCTGCAAAGGGAGAGGAGCTTTCACACCTAGGAGGCTTATTTCAAAAGCTGTCTAACGGCACTTTCACAATTAGGAGGCAGGTCTGAAAGGGAGAGACTTCTCCAGCTTCTCCAGCTGAGATTTGTTCCTCGCACAGCACTTCCGTCAGCGAAGAAGAGGGTTATTTTCCAATGCCAGCGAGCATCAAAGATGAAGCTGAAAAATAAAAATGAGCCAAAGCAGCCCTGTGCTTCCCCCCACACCCCTTCTTTTAATAAAGCTACTGAATATCCTGTTCTTAGCGTAGATTAACCTAAGCTTTGCTCCCAATTATTTCACTCTCCTAAGTACAGAAGCAGAAAGGGGCTTGACAAATGAACCCAGCTCTGCCGTTAAGCTGCACTTCCACAACTTTGTCTGAAGCCTTATTTCTCAGGGAAAATCTCCTTCACACAAATCACTGGCTGTGTAGCCCCAGGCCTTTCTAGAGCGCTCAGGACTCCAGGCCAGGGATTTTTCAACCTTTTAATTTGTGGAGCTTTACGGATTTTCCCATGGGGCTGTGAACCCCATGGGGTGAATGCAGACCCGTTGGCAATGGGCTTGCTTTGCTCAGTCCCCCTCCCCAGGGCCCTAGAAACAGTCCACAGCTCCCACGGGGGGTATGCAAGCCACACGCGGGAAAAACCTATGCTAGAAATACTGCCTTCTCTTCTCCACTGCAGTGGAAAAGCAATGCTGTTGCTGAAGACCCGGTTATTTGGGGACCTGCTTGTCACCACTCGGTCCTGAACATGGTGATGAAATGAAAAGAGAAAATAAAAGAAGGAAAAGAATGCGCTCCGAACGGCTGCCATGCCTCCAAAGCCCAGCCGGAGCAGCCCAGCCTGGCCATGGAGAAAGCTCTTGAGCTTTTCCGACCCGGAGCCGTCCCTCTGCAGAGAAGCAGCAGAGGAAAAATCAAGCCCATCGCTTCCTCCAAAGCCCTTCTGCCGGCATAAATCAAGGCAGGTGCTTCTCGAGCGGCTGCGCCTGTGCCGAGGCGATGATTAGACTGACGCTGGAGTGGCAGGAGGGTGGTGTGTTAAAGGATGGAGGGATCCCACGCTTTTCCCCACCGGCGATGGCAGGGTGGGAGGCTCGGCAGCGTGCCGGGCTAATCAGATCTACCCGCTAGCCAGGCTCCTCTTGACTCTCCGAAGGCAGCCTATATTCCCCCTGGAGCTCAGCTTTGATTTTCAAGCCTGCGGTGGCTGTAGGAACAAGTCTCGGCTGGTTTCGCAGCCCGGCCTGAGGTTTAGGTCAGAAGTGGCTGTTCAGATCCATGAGGCTGACCCCCTGCCTGGCTTATTTGCTGCGCAGGCTGGGATCTGCACTTGAAATGTCCGTGAGCTCCTCCTTCCATTTGCAGTCACCGTGCGGGGCAAGACAGGAGGTTGATTGCATCTGCTCCAAGCAGATGTAGGGCTCCAGCGTTGCAGAAAGGCTCCTTGGAAAACCAAAGAATAGGGCAAATAGAAGCACAACACCATGGCAGATTAGCCCCGTCATCCTGAAAGGCTGATACACAAGCGCACTCGCAGACATCCGTCTTCGGCAGGCGAGGGTTAACACTCAGCCAGGTATCTTCTCTATCAGTTGTTTCCCTTACCTAGAACAGAGGCTTTAATAGCAAAAATCATGGCAGCAGCTGGATGCTTTTAGTTGGAAAAACAGACAAGCTGAACCTTTCCTAACTTCTTCCTATGGAAAAAAAAAATTGTCCACGTTCTCCCTTCCCCATCCGCACTCTTTTTTGAATTCTGTGTGACTTAAGGTGTCCTTTATGAAGGCACTGAGGAATGTGAAGATGACTGTGTACCTAAGAAAAACAGATAGCGATTCTTGGACACCTTATCACTCCTTATGCCAGGAATATTTTCCTTCTTTCTAAGGGGTGTTTTGCAAATTGCATGGTTCACATGCATTTAAGCACGGGCAGAAAGCAGACAATAGCTCAGCTGCATCCGTGGGAGCCATGAAGAAGCAATACCTGTCTCTTCTCACCGGGGAGAGCATTATTGAACACCACCAGTGTTGTGAAGCTATCACAGAAACACGGCACTAGGACAGCGGTACAGGCAGGTTCTGATCCCTCTTTGGAGATATCCTGTCTATAGGGGTACGTTTGCAACTCATCTGCAGGTGGCAGATAAGGTATTTGTCTCGCAAGCGATTAGCTGCTCCAAAGTGAGAACAGCAGGGTAAGTTCAAGATCAGAAGCTGCTTTAAAACATTTTTCAACTGCAGCCCTGGCAGGGAGCAACTCTTAAACCTCTGGTGATTTGCCAAAAGCCTTATTTCTTACCCCTAATAAGATGAGCAAGTCTGTAAACAAGCGACACGAGCATTTGATGGTGCAAGGACACCTCTCACGGTGGAAGGATTTCTTCTTCTTAACAGCATGGGCAGCCAAGAAGATAGGCTATGTCTTGCCTTGCTGCTGCTTGCCTATTATATGAGACACCACCCCATTTGCAAAAGTAGCAATCCTTACAGACCTCATCAAAAGCGGCATATGTCTAAAGCTGAAAACATCCTGGTAATAAATAGGCAGAACTTGCAGCCCTGAGCAGCCTATCTGAATAAATCGGTGTTATTTGAGAGCTGCCTCGGAATATACTTCAGGGAAGTAAGAAGATGGCACTGTTTATCAAAATACGACTCTCTTCGTAATGCATCCTAAAGGATCCCATGTCCTTCAACCAGGCCCAAACAAAACATGGCATGAGAGGCTTGGTCCAACTCCTATTAAAAGCATTTCTTTCCACTGACTTTCGCAGAGGTTGGATCAAAAAGGGAGTGAGGTGTCAATATAGCCCCCATTCTTCAGACCACGGGACCGCATTAGCAGAGCAGTGTGAGTAATAGGCCTCCTGGTTCACCAGTCCAACTGAAAAACCACCCCCCAAAACCAATGGTTTGAAGGTCAACAAATTCATTTCAAGTTGAAAGAAAATGCTTCATTTTACCCAAAATGCATAGTTCAGTTTCTGGTTTCCGTTGATTTATTTTTTTTTTAAAAAACCCCGAACAATTTTTTTTCTTCACTGGCACCCTATTTCCGAACTCAGACCCAAAGCCTGGAAAAAAAACCACCCAACCTGCTCTCTTGACCACTGTAGCTGGTGAACGTGCTTAGAAGCCAAAACGTTCTGTACCCCACAGCCCCGCCGTCACGAGCCCAAAAACGACCTCAGCAGCCTGCAGAAGGAACAGAAGTGGAAGCAGGGCTGGGGTTTGCGTGCCAGGATGTGGCCACCATCCTCGGTCCACAGGCGGTGGAGCTGACGGTGAGTCAGCACTGAGATGTTGCTGCTTTCCGGCAAAGCATTTTAAGGCAACTGGGGATGCGTCCAAGAGCTGGTTTATAGATGGCTCAGGTATTTACGCGGGGAAGGGGCAAGGAGGTTCCCATTTCGGCTGTGCCAAGCTCTTCCATCCCCTGTTAGCAGCAATGGTCACCTGCTTTACTACATGTTTGGCAGAACAGGAATAATCCACGCCCGCCTGCCCCCTCCCCGCCCCCAGCGCGCTGGTTTTATGAACTGCAACAGATGTTTCAGACCACACATCACCCTGCTCTGTCACCGCCAGAATGAAGCCAGGAACATCGTGATGGGTGGCTGAGGGCGCTGTATGAATTTTGTCTGGCCGATCAGCACAGTCAAAGCTGGAGCCCAGCCAGGACAAGTAGCTAATACTTTCTCCTCCAGCTCCAGCCAAACGTCCCAGGAGATCATTAGAGACTGCACGTGACCAGCAGCAATAATGAATCACGAAAAGTTGTTATTTCTCAAAGCCAATTCACGTTATGCCTCTATCATGGATTTGACAGCAGTCAGTAACAATGCTGGCAATTAAAGTTAGGTAAGACCCTCCAATTAACAAGATAATGTTCGCTGATCATCATGTGTCTGTATCAAGTCCTACCAGAGGTTTTTTCTTTTTTCTTAGATGGTATTTTTCACATACCAGGAGGAACAGTCAGACCATCAGCTGTACTGAAGTAAAGACTACTTTAAGTATCTGAACTGGGCTCCAGCTACCCAGCTCGTCGGCACACTTCGGAGGGGACAGGGATTTGGGGAATGCAGGTGTCACTAGTGCCTCGTACCCTCTCCAGCCAGCGGTGCCAGGGGCTTCATCCCCACAAGTCTCACCACGGCCCAATTCAGTAACTGTCCATAGATTTCAACATGTAAATATAGTAAGAGGATTGCAGAGGAGAGATTTGTCTTGACTGGGAGATTAGTTTTAGATCAAATTTGGCTAATGTGGGAAATGCTGCTGGCTAGGACGTGACCCCTTCAATTAGCTCAGGAGAGCTTTTCTGCGTCTCTACTCCCGGGCCACGCGTAGCTGGCAAAGAGAAGCTGGAGAGATGCTGAAGCTCTGAAGGCAACGGCAGCACAAGCGGCCCTTGCTCGCAGAAAGGTGTTTTAGCATTGAGCCAGCAGACCTCAACTGAGCATTTCTGTCCGGTGCCTGCGCATTTCCCATACACTGTGTTCCCACACTTCCTCCCCGAACTCCAGTGCCCTGGTCCTCCTTGCTGCCTGAGCTGCAAACATCTCTGGGGAGCTGGCTGCGCGTGGTGCTGCCAGCCGTGGCACAAGGGCACTGGGACAGGAGAGAAGAGATTGCACAGGTCAGAGCAGAAATCCACTGCCAGCACTCTTTGCAGTCTTTTCAGCATCCTCCTTCAGCCCGGGCCAGGATATTCAGCGAGCAATGTGTGGCTCGCCGTCTACAAATACCGTATTTTTCTCCGGAAATTAAAAATAAATACATGTCAATAGGACATCTGCTCCTACGGGAAACAGAAAGGCACAGGAATAAGCTGTCGGCGTCAGACCGCTCTCGGAGAGAAGAAACCAGAGTCAGAATTACTTCATGCATTAACTGTGAGTGCAAGGTCGCTTTGATGCCTGGTGTGCCGAAAGATGCAAGACTCTCATTCAGGCAGCTCTGATACTCCATCAAGCCTTTCATCACCTGCCTGTGTCTCCTTGCAGGTAAACAGGCAGTAGCCACTTGTTTGTATTTTGAGGATGCAATGAAAGGGGCACCCGCAGGCCTGGCTTCCAGCTAGGAATTGCATTCAGCATCGCACTTTCAAACACTTTTGGGGAGATAACGCAGCCCTCTTCCTTCAACGCCTTGTCATGAGATGCAAGCCAAAGCAGTTTCTTCAGCCTGACTCCCAACAGCTCCTGCTCACCCAAGGTTTGCTTCCATCATCTGCCTCCTCTAGACGCCCAGCACCCCAGCATCAAATGCCTCTTTGGCCTTGGAGGGGTTCCCTACTGAAGGCTCCCTAGTTCAGGCAAATCCAAAGACCTTTTGTGGGACGATGGCAGGGCTTCCAAGGTGAGCAGATAGAATGGCTTGGTGCTGAGATATAAAAGGCTTTCTGGCCAGGATGACTCCCAGGATCCTCATCCTCAGCATGGGCCCAGTCTTCTCCCCCATTGACCTAGGCAAATGGTCCCACGGTAAAGTGGGAGGCTCTTGGGCCACCAATAAAAGCCCAAACCCTTTATTTCAAAGTCTGAGGGATTTAAGAGGAACGAAGCTAGGGCAGGGACCGGCTTTTTGTTCAACACATGCTGACTATGCCCTAAAGTATGGGACTTTTAGACTTGATGGGGAGTATTATAATAGTGCCTTTGTGCCATTTGAAACTGAATCAAAGAAAACATTCATAAATAGCCCATGTTAAAGACGGATCCATTTTTTTTTTTCCCCCTCAAATTTCCATTCTTTCCCTTTGCCGCATTTGCTAATTATCCAGTATGCATTTGCTTAAAGACAGCATTTTTCTAGCCTTCACAATCCATCTTCCCATCCTAATGGATCTTGTGGTAAAGTCATTATGGAGACTTTATGAAATCACAGTTATTTCCATGACAACAGTGATGTAATAAAGGTGGGATTATGACATTACTGCAAGATCAAGCTGAAGGACAGGATGGATTTGTTTACCCCAGACAGGGCAAGGAAGAGACTTCATTCATTCAACGTTTCTAAAAGTGCCTTAAGGTCTGCTAATGGAAGGTACATTTTATATCTGATTTTCTTCTTTTCTTTCTTTACTTTTTTTTTTACAGTTATTTATTAGGGCTTTTTTTCAAGCGCACATAGTTTAGTAAGTTTCAGAGGAGGATCCGTGCTGAGGATATATTCACCCGTCTCTGCGAAAGGAAAGACCATCCCTGCAAGTCTCACAGCTCTTGCATTAAGGCGGCAATGCCCACTGGGGAAGGGTTTTCCACCAGTGTTTAAAGGACCGGCAGGACGGACTTTCCCCTTTCAAGGATGACTGATCTAAGCTGCTTCCTCTTCAAACATTTTAATAAAGAAATCACCTGCCACTGGAGCACAGCATGAATTGGCTACCCATGAAATTAGGTTTGAAAATGGCATTAAAGCCCTTTTCTCCCCTTAATGGAAATATAACCAGCCTGGGTCTGGCCGGCAAATTCCAAGCCAAAAAACATTTGTCTCTCAAACCCAGACACACTAGTAAAGTCACTCTAGAAGTGATTTTTAGCTCACTCGCTCTCCAGCAATCACAGAATAAACTTAGGTGGAAATGACACAGCAATTCCTAAAGGATCAGAGCACGGAACGCCACAAGACAGCTTTGAAGATAGCTGGGGTTTCTGGTGTGTTTTTCACAAGAAGAAAAGATGAATATTTCATACGGTACATGGTTCAAAAGTTGATTAATGTTTCAGTGTGTGGAAAACCAAGCTCAAGAGACAAGTTTCGTGATGTAAAATTCTTTGAGCTGGCAGTAGGACTCATACAGCCAACTCCTCTGAGAGTGTATTTCATTTAACCCCCTTCAAAATTGCTCCTGCCTGGTGGCTTGGTGCTTCATGAGTGTGCTAGTTCAACGCTTGACCTACAAGTGTGGGGCACTCCTGTTCTCCAGTGGGTCTGTGTGACAAGGTAGCAGAACTTGCCCATGATGGCTGCTCAGATGGGTTTTGGTGTCCCCATCTACCCAGCTCCCTCACCTCTGCAGCACATTGATCCAGTCAGGCAAAGAACTGCCTGTGGTCTGATGGTCCACAACAGTCCTCCTACCCTAGTCCTCCTGCTTGGCCAACGGGATGATATTACCGGGCTTCCTTCTGCTGCTGGTCAATCTGGGGGATCTTCTCTGCTTCTTTACAAGCTGTTGAGGAGCTATAGCCCCAGCACCTTTGCTCTACGCTGGCTGGCATGGTAAATATGCAGGCGAGTGCTGAGAAGTCTCCTACTCTGAAAGATCGTTCGCTTCAAGTTCAGCCCGACTGATCTTAGCAGCTGTTTCGGCTTGTTCTGCCCCAATTCCCGCTCCTCTAAGCCTTCCTAATATCTCTTCATCGACAGAAGGGAAACACCGTAAGGCCACACAGACGTGCTAATGAAATGTGAATTATTAACTGCAGTGTGCTAAGGGAGATATGGGGGGGAGGGGGCTGTCATTTTCCCATTAATATGTAAAGTGGGTGACGCTCCCTCCTTTCGCTGGAGGGGTAGAGCAGATTCAAGCCTGCGTCCCGTTCCAGGGCCGGGATGGGTAATGAGATAACCCGATTGCCACGTCTCTTGCCCTCTTTCTTTCTTTCTTCTGTGATAAAAGGACAGAGGGGAATGCAGACAATTAAAAGGAGGATTCCAATCGGCCCGGAGAGATTCAATGAATAATAATGGACCTCCAGCTGCTAATGTGCTTAAGGACTCCCAAGTCTCAAGTGTCTAACCAGCTTAAGGGTCTGTACCACAGACTTCATTTCTATCCGTAAATGGGAAAGGCAGGAGGAAGGGGGGGATTCCTGCCTCTGACTACAGATGGGATCGTCTCTCGGTCACTTGCTGAGCCCTTCGCGAGGATGATGCGACAGCGGCAAAAGAGTAAAGTCAACTTAACAGCTCTCAAAGCGAGCGTTAGGTATGGGGTGAGGAGGTTCCCTGCTCAAGCAACTTCTGTATGTCACCCACAGCTGATAACACTTGTGGAGACCCCAAAATACCTCAGAAGAGGGCCCAATATGCTGCTAGAATAGAAACAGCACCTTGTCTCTGAAGTTTTGTTTTCTCACGTTAAAACCTTCTGCACAGCAAGACAGTAAAACGTGTGACTCATTCTTCCTCTGTACAGCTCTCGGTGAGGGAAAGGTCCCTACCACGACATGACCCACACCGACTGCTCACCTCCCGCACCCTCCTTGCAGAAGGGGCAGTGGCGGTACAACACGTAAGACGTCCAAAGCCACATATAAGATGCCCACCTGAAGATTCATTGCCACTTTTTTCTGGTACTTTCCTTGGTTTTGGCTTCCTCTCCCATTGATGCTTCTCTCTCTCTACCACGATCCACCCACTTTCCCTCTGGAGTCTCCCTCCTTGGGCCCCCCAACCAAGACAGCCTCCTGTCCTTGACTCTCTCAGGTTTCTACCACGCTCGTGAATTTCCATGGAAGATCAAGGAAAGGACTTGCAGAGGGGGAAAAGCAAAGAAGAAAGCAGTAAGCATTGGCCCGGCCTTGAGTTCTCTGTGAAGTTACGCTCCTCCTCTCCCCATCTGAAGGTTATACGTTAACTATCGCGGATCCAGAGAATAACAATTTCAGAGGCTGGCAACCAGGTGATCAAAGGAATGAGGAACGTTAGCTAGGTAAGGGCTCCTCAGCCTTGGAAAGGGATACAACAGAGTTCTGAGAATCACAAGAAAAGCTGCTTCCACCTCTCCTGGAGCAAGGACTAGGGGCATCAGAGGAAACTCACAAGTTCAGAACAAACAAAATGAGCTGGTTTTGTACCCAGTGTGTCTCTGTGCCATGGGACTCTTCAACAGAGGATCTGTGGCTGCTAAAAGCTCATAAGAGTTCATAAAAAAACCTGGATTTTTTTCTGCTGAGAGTTTGTCTGCGGAGGCTATTATGTACAAACACACCGCTTATGGGTGAGGAGGTCCCTGATCTGCAAACCACGGGAGGCTGGGAAAGTATTCTGGAGCGTTACCTCTGCTGTTCACCCTGTACTTACACAGGTTTCCAGGCACCCACTATTGCCTGCATCAGAGACAGGGTCTCGTCTTTGGGGGACGCCTGGTCTGACCTGGCACGACTGTTATCCTGTCCTGGTACCCACAGCCGGCTGCCTTCACACCTCACTAGTTCGAGGACACGGCTTGAGAGACAACATGTCCCCTCTTCTCCAGCTTTGGGGAAAACCCGCAGGATTTGTCGGCAACGGCGAGATGTCACATGAAGCAGGAAGGTGGATTGGAGTTTAACGGGTATAGATGCTGGCAGCGGGGACGGTTGCATAAGCCGGCACTGGAGACTGGCGGGTCCCTGGCACAGGAGGCAGGTACATCACTCAACACAGAAGAGTTTAAAGAGAGAAGTTGTGTAAGGTCGGCCGCATGTCAGCCTTACACGGCTGAATCATGCAAGTTTAAAGCCTTCAAAGCAGGATAAGATCTCGGCGCAGCCACGTGCACGCTCATTCCTTCAACCTGAGGCTGGGAAAACGACGGGAAAGCACAAGTGAAAGCAGAGCGGAGTAATTAGCTAATTAGGGGAGCTGACTAATCAGCTAATTTACAAAGGTTTTTCTTTATTATTCACGGAGAAAGAATTCTGGAGAGCTTTGGCGTGGAGCAAGGTGTAGCCCACCGGGCAGAGGGAATAAGAGATCGGCCTAAAGCCGAGTGCGTACAAGACTCATTGGAGTGGGTTAAAACCTCCGTGTCTTCTCAGGTTCTCTGGTTTTGTGCTGCCGAAGGATGGGACCAGCCCCCCTGGTCCTCCTTCAGCGAAGGAGCTACCCCTGCTGCCTGCCGACTGCTCTTCTTCTGGGGAAGGGGCAGGAGAGCGGAGGGTCTCCTCTGCTACGGCTTCAACTGGCAAAGGGAGATTTATTTGCCTAGGACTCAACAGCTATATTTAACCTTCTCCTAAACACTACCCAGGCAGCTCAGACAATTCAAGCGGTGAAACAGTATCGTATAATGAATGCCCAGGGTGGAACAAAGCTGCTGCTTTCCTCTTCTTTGAAAGATCGTTCAGCCCAGTGAGAGAAATGTCAATAAAAATTTAAGTTGAGAAGGGAGGGGAGAGGGAGAGAACATGGATGCCCAACCTGCAGCTCCTACCCATGTCTCCTTTCTTTTGCCATTCCCTTCCCCTCCAATGTCCTTGTATATCTCCAGCAGCAATATCACACTGCTGCTATTACAGTCAGGATGGATATTTGAACAGCCTTAGATCAATATTTGTGCAAAGGGAAAGCTCATGCATCACAGGGCTACAAATTAACCTCTTGTCCCATATTCACACTGGCACACAGGACCTGCAGGAGCGGCACATTCCCTTGGGGAAAAGTGGGACATACGTTTCATAACACAGGAAAAAAAAAAAAGAGTAATAATAGATCCAACCCCAGCTCACGCACCTTTTTGTATTTCTCCCTCAGGTTGGGGGGGGCGGGGGGGAAGCGGGAATAGCTTTTCTTAATTAGCATCCTAACCTTTTCTAAACAGGTTCAAGGGTGTCTTGGCAGGCTTGGGAAGTGGTGTGAAAGCAGCACTGAATAACAGCAGCAGAATTAGTCAGGTGTAAAAGGATCTTGGTTTTTTTCTGGGGAGATGATTAGGGTACCAGTAATGAGATATGTGAAGAACTTGCAAGGTTGCAGATACCTGGTTTTTCCGTTATTAAAGGGAAACGTTACCTCAAAATTGCATGCTTGGGGGTGGAGAATATTTCTTGCAGCAGAAAATCATGGATCCGTAAGTCCTGGCTCAGCAGTTACGGTCTTCGCCAGCTGAACTTGAGTCTGGCCCATTGGCAGATGTCAGGCGTGTCCATATTGCCTATGGCAATGAGGTCCATGACCAAGCCAGTCCCTGCTCCTCACGGCTGGGCTTCCTTGCCTGGCCAGCCACCTGGGTCACTTCAGCCAGACGAGGAGGCAGCGCACGGGCAGCGTGGACGTTTGGGGAGTTCAGGGGCTGAACGCAGCATCTAGCTGCAGCTAGCGGAGTTGTAACTTCTGAGACACGGTACCAGGCTGGATGGAGACACGTCTGCCCACCCACAGCCACATGTGCTCCCCGTGAGGGAAATCCCAGTGAGTTCAATCCAAGGATAGATTAGCGAGGCAGTTTGGGGAAACAATCAATTCTACCTGCATGTGTCCCTTACCACTCCCCATCTTTTTCCCCTTAGTTCAACCCATGCCAATCTCATAGCCAGCTCACTAACTCTTCCTTCCCCCCACCTACATGTCTATCAAAACTTAGACACGCCAACAAAATGACCAGCTTTGCCCTGGTCTATTTAGCCCGTGCTCCGCACGATCCTTGCTCGTACCACCAGCAGCATGGTCCACAAAGCCTGAAGCATATTTGCAAAACGCTCTAATCTTGTCTCCCTTCCTGGGAGCCACCGTTGTGCAAGTCTTGCTGTCCCATTGCTAGACAGCTTTCAGAAGATCGTGGTGGTTTCCCATGGTGGCTTTTCTGCCCAGCCTTGCCCTGATGACCTTCTAAAAGGAGCTGGAGGTTTCCCTCGCAGCTCCCATCGAGCCGGCGCCGCTTTCCACGCTGTCACAAGTCTCCCAACTCTTGCCCTGGTTGGACACCCTTCCTTTTCCAGCCTTGCAGCACAACGGTGGGACAGCACGGGCAGGCTTGTATTATGGCTGCTCACCACGTGGAAACGGAGGAATTGCCAAATTCACCCCAGGAGGAAAATGAGCAAAGACACTTACACAAATAGTAGGGGGTTTGGCTCCTTTAGTCTGCAAGGCTAGGCACTCGATGACGCTTACTCCTGCTTTTTCCTCACATTATTTGCCATATTTAGCCTCCTTTCGTTCTGCCTTGCCACCGCTCTGAGCAAAGAGGGAACGGCACTTGCCCAGCAAGGGAATGGATGACTCGATTTTGCTCACTGAATAACGAAAAGTGTTTTTTCCTCCTGCTCAGCCTCCATCTGGGTCTCGTTTCAGGTTCTCAGAAGAGATACTCTCCTTTTCTCCACCTCTCTTCCACATCCAAGGAAACTATTTTGTTTGGGTGGGAAATAAAATTTCAAAAAAATAATAATATTTTTTATTTCCAAGGAATTTGTAGGCAGAAAGGTGCCAATTAATCTACATTAAAGTGAAATTAGCCTAATATTAAAACAATAGGAGGATGACAAGGGAGAGATCAGCCTCTAATGTCCTCATTAGCCAGTGCTGCTCCTTGCGAGCTTTCCATCATGTGGAGGTAGCTGTCTGGTTGCACTTCATTAGCACAGGGGTTAATTACACCTAAGGAGGCAGGGAGATGGGCTGTCCCCCCCACCCTTGCTGCCATTCTCCTCCTTGCTTCGCCCGTCGCTCCTGGATGAAAGTTGACGTTCCCCTTGACTCCTGTCGCTCCTCTATTTGTAATGGCAAGACAGGTAGAACAGGACCCATTTTTCAAAACAATAGGTGCGAGCGGTGTCTTCCCCGGAGCCCGGGGTAATGTGGGTAGTGCTCAGCTACAGTGGGAGCACTGCACTGCTGGCACACCATAGATAGAGCTACGGGGATGAAATCTTCCCCGAGTCCCTCGCAAACTCTTCCTGCTCCCCTACAACTCTTTGTGTCCTCCTTTTCTCCTTGGCTTTCACAAGATCTTTGCCCCGTCTCCATCCTGCATTGCTTTTCCTCCCCCAGCCCCTCTGCTCACTGGCAGCCGCTCAGCTCCCCGAGCCACACCTCTGACTTTCTCCTCTTCTCCTTCTGCCAGCCCCGGCTGCTTATTTTTATTGTTGAGCTTTGAGGGGTTTTTAATTTTTTTGATCCCACTGATGTCAGGTCAGATTGTCTGTCAGCACAACATCAGGTTGCCAGCAGATGAAGGATGACTCACGGGGAAGACAACAAGAAGAAAATAATAATTAAAAAAAAAATTAAATCCCCCAAAGAGTTGAGACCGTTTCCCAGAGAGGATGCAGAATTGCTCAAGGGTTTTCCTCCAAAAATGCCACTGGCCTGGAAGGTAGTAGGATTCAGACACATGGCAAGAGAGATAGGAACAACTTCAGTGGGAGCGAGGTATTATCTATGGAGGAGCAGAGTACATCTGCCTGAACACATGAATTATGCACAAAACCAGGCACACGGACAGCTCGGAGGTTAAGATGGAAACAGCTTTGATTCGTGCTTTTGAAAGGGCCCTCCACTGTCGGCTGCAAGGGGAATATGCTCTTTACGGGGACCACACAGAGCAGGGGTGGGATGGGAGGACACACATGGACCTCTGCTGGGCACTGCAAGACGCTGGCAGGTTATGCACGGGCAACTCAAAACCCATCCTTTTTTTCCACCCCTCCCACGAACATCCCTGCTTGCCTTTGGCTGGAGACGTATTCCTGGACGAAGTACACTTTTGACCTGCCTCAGCCCCAAATCAGCAGGTCCCTCGTAAAGGAGACGCGGGGCAGACAGCCTCCCTCGGCACCAGGGAGAGACGCGGGGTCTGGCATAGTGCTGCCGGCATTGCTGCCTTCCCCAGAGAAAGCATGTCCTGCCTGCAAATCCAAAGTGGGGGGAGACAGGCCCCAGGCGGTGCTGGGGAAGGAGATCTGCTCAGTGGGAACCTGCCGAAGAGGGAGAGCACGTGAACCGGGGTCTCTTACCGCCCACCCACATGTTAGGGGATTGGAAAGCGCTGTACTGTGAAGCGGCAGGATAGCTATTAACTGAAAGCTGCACAGTGAAGCTGTGAACAAAATCTATTTCTATTGAACGTTTGAAAGTCCTTATGGATCATTTGGGAGCGAGGATGAGCTCCGGCGCGAGCCGTCGGCAGAGGCGGGGGTCACGGCGCACGGGGAGCAGCCGGGCAGGTCTGTGCCACGTGCCCCTCTGAAGAGGATCCCTCCTCTCCATGCACAGTGCCCATAACCCGAAGCGTGGCAGGAACTGAGTGCCGTGGGGCTGCATAACGCTGTGTTTGGCTGTCCTGCGTGTGAGCATGGCTGGGAATCCTTGCTAGCTCATGTCATTCTTCCTTGAGATGGAAAAGACCCTGCAAATTCACTAGGAACAAGGAGATCTACGGCTGGTAAATCCAGGAGAGATTCCTAGGGCTAGCAGGGGTCTTTAGACCCACAGGCTGCCTTTTTTTGCTCTCTGAAAGTCACCAGAAGACCTTTCCAGAACTAAATGTTTCACACATCAGCACCACCAGTCACCTGCCTGCAGATGTACTCCGTAACTGCACTTCAGTCCCTCTTTCGCAACCACCCCTCCTTTATGGCACACCAGGGCTGCCGTAAGCCACAAAGCACCAGAGCCAGGGCCGGCGGGTGCCCAGCCAAAATGATGGGCCGCCCTTCCCAGCACCCTAAAAAGAGCAGCTGGAGGGTGGGGAGAATGTGACTTTGCAATTAAATCGCAACAGAAGCTGCAAGGCAAGCCCCGGGGATGAGGAAGGACGGTGCTGCACGTGGCCGGTTTCACCGGCTCCCCTCCCCGGTTTCGGCTTCCAGGAGGGTTGGGGCGCTTTAGCAGCACCCCCTGCCCAGCCCAACAGCACAGGTCAGCCTGTACCCAATACACGGGCAATAAAGATTTGCTTTCAGCTCCTTCCCAACCCCACACGATCTTCTGGTGTCCCCGGCACCGCCCTGCTCTGCCGCCGCATCCCTCCCTCCTACGTGCTCTCCCCCTCCTTCCCGTGTTCCTTTTAATTAGCAACTTTTTCTTTGTTCCCTTTAATTAAGCGGGGTGGGGGCAGGAGAGGGGAGGGGGAGGCTACTGTCAGCCAGATGAGTTATTATCACCGCGCACAAGATCAAAGGCCGGGAGGTCTCGTCTCGTCCTTAATTTGGGCAGCGTCTTTGGGCAGAAGACTCTTCTTTGCGGTTTTTCCATGGATGGCGGTTGGGATGCCAAGGCGTTACGCTGGCTTGGAAGGGGAAGGCTGGAGCCCAGGAGGGTGCATGGGGAGCAGGACTTCGGCTCCTCTCCTTTCAAGACATAACTTGAAGAGGAATTTGGGTGGCGCCCGGGCTCTGAGTGGGGGCATCTCGGCCGGGTTTGCCAACGCCCACGCATAAAACCTGACGGTCCAGAAACTCGCCTCGGGGAGGGGGAGATGACCAGTTTTTATGCGGATGGGGCGTGCAGCTCTGCCAGAGCTTTAATGCAGTGAGGGCACTAATTATGGGAAAATAAAGGCAAATGTGGGAAAATAAACCACCGGTGGATTTCAGAAAGAGCAGCCTTAGCTAAAATTATGAGCAAAGGACCACGCTATAACGTCATTTTTTACGTGCATGTTTTTCAGGCGCGTGTGGAATCCTCTAATGAACAGTGTGTCTTTTTTTGGGGGGGGAACATATCCTGGGGTGCCAAAGCTTCAGGGAAATTTGGCCTTAATTTAATTTTTAATTTTGATCTAGCATAGCAATACTACCGAAGGGGACATTTCCTCACCCTGAGCTCAGCAAGCCGTAAGGTGCTGCACCTCGCACTGGGTACTTGCAGCTTAGGGCCCCATAATCGTGTCCGTTTGGGTCCGTGGGACTGTAACAGGGTGATGCTCTTATTTTATCAAGGTTTACCCTCTTACTAAAAATGCTTTAGAGCCTCTCCATCTCACATGCCATACTGTATTTTCTGTCCTTATCACACACGCTTATCTGTAGCATGTCCCAAATATTCTGCATACCATTTTAATAACTTTTTGGTGCCTTTTTTTTGATAGACCAGGTCATAACTGCATGCTGGAAGAAAGAGCTCCAATGCTCGACCCCATACAGCATTGCCTTGAAATATGGGAAGTCAGAGTAAATCCAAATTCGGCCGATCTGTTATGAAAACACACCTCCCGGCCAGCTCGTAACTAATGGTAGCTAAAACAAAAGAAAACGAACAAACTCATAATCGAAGATTAAGGTTTGTGTGATGCTGGAGTGTTGTCTTATAACTGGGTATCAGAAGGCAGAGGGCTGTTAATTAACTTTCTATTGACGAAACAAAGCGCATGGAGAGGAACCTTGCTAATCTGTTTTGTGCTAATCAGCACGCATTATTAATTTGCTGGAAAAAAAAAAATCATCCTCTTCCCACTTAAACGCAAGTTTAATAGGGCTGGAGTGTGGTTTCGCATTACCCAGGCTTCATTCTTTTGATGACATATGTTGCAGTGCATTTCCTAGTGCATTATGAAGCTTCAGCATAAATAATTTAAGCTAAACTCCAGTTGTTAAAATAAACGAGCAAAGTATCTTTGGTCATTAATTACGCTTCCTTCCTTCTCCCTCCCCTCCCTTTTAAAAGCACAAGCACATGTGCCACAACCCAGCAAAACTGTTTCCGTCTCCTGCGACTGAGGGCATCCCAAAATGTTTTACCTGGCACGGGACGGGGGGGGGGATCAGGACGCTCACTTTTGCTGCGAGCGCCTGCTCAGCCCCGGGGAAGCCGGGAGGTGTCAGCGACCTAATCCTGCTGGTGCCAAGTCAAAAAAAAAAGAAAATGCTTCCGCGGATTTAATGCTCAATGAAATCCCATTTAACCAGCGGCTTTACGGGACTCAAGTTTTCAATGGGACGAGGTTCAGGTTCTGACTTGTCAGCTTAGAAAGCTTGAATAATCAGTAATAACCGCGCTCCTTGGGTCCTTCTAGAAGGACAGCGCTCACACGGGACCTCTTACTCACCCTGCTCGCAGCATGCCCAAGCCCAGGGTGCACCCAGCGCCCACGGCTGGGTCCTGCCTGGCCCCCTCTGGGGTTTTTTCCTCCCGCCATCTCGCAGCGATTTGGGCAATGACGTATTTCCTTTAAGGAAAGGAGATTTCCTTGAAGGTTTGCTTTCTTGCCCCCCTCTCCTCCCACTTAGGAGGGGGCCTCGTTTTATCCCTCCCAGCAAGCCCCCACGCGCCCACGCCGCCCGAGTCACAGCCCCAGGGTGGCACCGACCCCGGGTGCGAGGGGAAAGCGAGGCGAGGGGCTGCCCTCCACCCCCACCCCCCCACACACACACTGTGCTTGGCCCATCCGGGGGTGCTTGCAGTACCCAAGCACTCGTGCCAGGAAGAACCATCGCTTTGCCTTCCCTGCTTCTTCCCTCACCCTTCTCCCTTTCCTCAGCCCTGTCAGCTCCGATTAGGAGCCGGGCAGTGCCGGCTGCTCTCAGGCTGCCTACGTGCTGCCGGCACCACGGGGGGTGTTGCTTTGGGGGGCACCCCCGGGGCTGCCGCCCTCCTGCCTGCCCTGAGAGCTGGGCAGGGGTGCGTATCCGCAGGCCCGGTCCCGCTGGGCGGTAAGCGCCTTCCCCTCTCCCCAGTACCCGCCAGAGGACGGAGAGCTGCCATCGGCAAAGCCTTCAGCCTCCCGGGCGGGGTGGCGGGGACGGAGACGACGGCATATGGGTTACGTCTGCTAACAGAGCCGGCTGGGTGGAAAAACCCGGGCATTAAACAAACCCCGCGGATGTTTCGCAACCAGCCGTGGAAAAGTATTCCATTTAATGGCTCAGAGCTATTTACAGCGTCAGCTAATTCAGTTCTGGGTTTTTTTCCCCGCGTCTCCTTTTTGCCCCCGCTTTTTTGCCCCCGCTCGGTCACCGGAGCCGCTCACTCGGTCACCTGAGGAGCGCGGCGGCTCCTGCTGCCAGGCGCCCACCTGAAGTCAGAGGTCTCTGCAGCGACAACAGGCCCCGTCACCGCAGAAGGGCAGGATGCCGTGGGAGCGGGGGCTGGCTGGGGGTGGAAGGACAGAGGTCCAGGTGAGAGGAAAACTTCCTTCCTCAATTAAAAACAAAATGGGAATTAAATAAAAGGGGGGGGGGGGCAAAAGCAGGGAAGCCCCTGGGCAATACTGGAGAGTGATTTCCACGCATCACTACATCCACCTCTCTTGCAGGTTCAGCAGCTCTTTAAGAGAAAAATCAAGCTGCCACAAACACTGGTTTTTTTTCTCTCGCAGACGCTCTTCACCTTCCTGACGACAGCCCTACGGAGCAGCGACGGGTCCTGGGCGAAGCAAGAGAAGATGGACTATTGACCCAGGAAGAGGAGACGAGGCGCTGGGGAAATGCATGCCGAGGCAGTCACAGCGCCTGAACGCAGCCTGGAGAGGGAAGGTGGAAATTCCCATCGGGCGAAAGCAAACATGATGGATGGCACTCCCATCACCCATCCCCGCGGTTCACCTCCAACCGTCTCTCTTCACTTATTTCTCTCTCCCCTTTCTTAAGTTGGGGGTTTTTTTTAAGGGACGGTGTCTTTTAACTATTCTTTTGGCAGCTAAAACTATCCTCCTCCTCCTCCTCCTTTTTGGGTAGCGAAACCTCCTCCAGAAGGCAGCCGGAGGGGACCCAGTCTAAATCAAGGTGAGGTGAAGCACTGCCCAGCCCTGTCCTCAGGCTCGCACTTTGCCTCCATGGAGGTGCATCTCCCAAAACCCAGCCTGCACAGAGAGTGAGGGGCTCGGGGGGTCCTGCCACATCTCCCAGCTCCCACAAGGTGGCAGGTCTCCATAATTGTTTTATACGCTGCGATCCCGATCGCACAAGCCCACCGGCAGCAGCCGTGGCTTGCCAGCTCTGCCAAGAGGGGAGCCAAGCCCCAGCGAGTCATTTTCCAAAACCGAGACGAGTCCTTTGCGCACGTGAACGGTGATTTTTCCAAAATGAGTATGTCCGTACAAAGAAAGGAAAGCAGCACAAAAAAAACTAGGACAAGGCACAGCCAAATCACGGCTGCTTGTGCGTCCTGGGTGATTGCAGAGTTCAGAGCAGACACGTGGCGAAGCAGGAGGATGCTGGAGAGGTAGAAACCCAGGACGGAGCAGAGAGGTAGTTCAACAAGGTTCAGAAGCGGGGGGGGGGAGGAGATTTAGAGATTACACCAGATCAAAGGATAATTATTTTTGTTACATTTCCCTATCTGCATCGCTCTACCGGTTACGCGAGAAGGCGAGCGGCTGTGCTGACTGTCTGGTTTCCGAGCATGCCTGGTGTAAAGAACATGTTTCTAAAGCCTCGGCAATAAATGCCAATCTTTCATCAGACCTGCTCGCTGCGTATTCAGGAGCCGGAGAGGCAAACCTGCTGAGACCTGGAGGTTTAGGCTGCAAATGCTTCCCCTGACACCCGCGGGCTCACTGCCTCCCGAGGTGTCAAGGAGCACTGGCACAGGACGGAATCCCCTGCAAAAACGAAGCAGCTCTCTGGTCAGAGTTTGGCATCTTGATCTGGCAACCTTGCGACCCGTGCCACCAGGACTCAAGTTGTTGGCTCCCTGCTCGAACTGTCTTAGGAAAAGGCACTCATCCCATATAAAGCATCTCCGGCCGGCAAGGAAATGAGTCCCAACACCCTTACTCACGTGTGGTCACCAAATCCCCAGCCGTAAAAGGGGGGTGAGGCGCGGATGCAGGATTCGCCTCCCTGCTCCGCCTGAAAGCCCGCGGTAGATGGCCCAGATAGGTTTCTGGTTGCCCTTCCCTCCCGGGAGGCTGCTCCCAAAGCAGCTGCTGCAAAATCCTGCCCCTTGCAGCCCTTTCACGCCGGGCAAGCAGCAGCTCGCCTGGGAGTCGTCGTCTGTAGCTAAAGCAGAGCTAAAGGGGGCTTGTAAGGATTGGGGTGGATGGGGGCGAGAGGCAGAGGGGCACCCCTGGTGTTGCCAGCTCCAGTCCCAGTTCCTTGACCTGCAGCACTCGTGTGGAGCCGGCTGCGCCCAGAGGAGCCCAAAGCAGCTGGAAGCATTTATGTGGGAGCACGAAGCTCCCGCAAGAGGGAAGGGGGAAGCTGTGCGCACAAAGCAGCAGCCTCCCGAACCTTGAGCAAAACATCTGCCCACTCTCCACGTCCCCAGAACAGTTTCCCTGCCTGGAGAGCCGCGAGGAGGAGATCCTGCTGAAGCAACCCATCGCTTGCTCCAGCGGAACCAAGCCTGGCGAGAGCTTAAAAGCTGTCTGGGCGGCAGGGACGGAGGCACCTCTCTTCCAGGCTTGCCAACGCGAGAGCTTTGCAAGCGGAGGGCAAGCATCCAGCAGCTGCAGGTCCCGCCTCTCCCAGGGCTCCTCTCTCCCTACTAACCGGGGAGGGAGCACTACCCCAGCACCGCTGGCTGGCGGCAAGCAAGCTGGCAAAAGCGCGTCGCCTTGCCATCAACGCCAGGCACTTTGAAGTGCCATCGTCAGCTAAGACACCCCCACCAGGGCGGCGATTTCCCAAGAGCGAGCCGCAGACCCTCCCACCAGAAGTGACGGTAGGTATCGGAGTGCCTCGGAGGACCGTGGCCAGGGCTCCCATCTCTTTAGCACCTGCAAGCCGTGGGTGAATCTGGTGGTCGGCAGGGATAAGCATCAACACTTAGGCGGGCAGAAGCTCTCCTGACACCCAGAGCCGGCTTCCCACTCCTCCACGAGCTGCTGGTGTTGCCGCTCGCTCCACGTCAATGCTGCAAAGCCGGTCCCCAGGGATCCCTGGCCACCAGGACCCTTCCCTTCCCCGGGGAAGGAGATCTCCTCAGGAGGAAGAGGATGCACGTGGACATGCTCGCCGTTCGGACAAAGCTCTCTCTGGCCGAGGCCGACCATGCGACCACAGGCCTTGACGGTCCCCCCCGACAGCTTTCGGGGCTCCCCATCCCCCCCTGGCCACCGCCGGAGCCAGCCGTCTGCTCTCAACTCTGTATCAATACCACGCTTAATTTACAGGGCAATAAAAGTTAATTAATGCCGTAGTTACAAACCCATTACAATGTAATTATTGTTTAATTGGATTATAAGTTATGCAATTTCCGACAAAGTGCTTATAGCTTATGTAATAAACCAGAAGATATTTACAAAGTGATTAATTGCCGCTGTGCTAAGCAGCCAGCGCGGCATAGAGATGGGGACGGGGGCTGCCCGTCTCTCTCCGGAGGAGAGCCCCAAGCCCGTGCCTCTCCCAGCACCGGGCAGGGCTGCGCGGCCAGAGGAGCAGCGGGGACCGGCTCCGTCCCAGTGCTGCGAGCGGCTCTGCCTGCTCCTCTCAGCCCAGGGTTGGGACATGGGACACGTCCTGGCCTCTGGGAAGACAACAGCAAAAAAAAAAAACCCGCTGGCTTCAGCGGAGCCAGGATTTCTCCCTGACTGCGCGTATCTGTCATAACCTTGTAAAGCATTTTTTGGCCCCAAACTTGATTGCGTTTCCTTCGCTTTTGCTAGGGACCCTTCCACGTGCTGACCGCGGAGGAGCAGCACCTCTTGCTGCAGCCCGGGACGCAGCTACCCGAATCCGCTTGCGCGGAGAAATACCAGCAGGCCTCTAAAAACACTGCTTTCAGAGAGGCTGCTTTGCTCTCCCGCTTCCCCCTTCCCTGTGAAAAGGGAATAGAGGGAAATGGCTCCCAAGCAGCAGAATATCAAGCCAGGAGGCTGCTCGCCCAGTTGCCCTTTCACGTTGGATGAGCCTCATCAGCCGTTACACGTGTGTCTTGCCTTGGCTCCCCTGCACCCAGAGAGCTTTGGGAATGAAAAGGGCAGCCGCCGCAGATGAGCACCTGGGGCTACAGATGACTTTAGCGCAGAGTCGGAGCCCGAGTGGTATCAGAGGAAGATCTAATTCGATCTTGATAAGGCTGCTGGGTTTTGGTGTGTGGGAGCGGGCACCCCAGTGGCAGAGCTGGACCCGCCGGGCATCGCTGAAAGCAAAAGGGACCAAGCACATGGATCTCCATCAGTCCAAAACGGGCCAAATTCTGCCCCAGAGAGCTTGGTGCACCCTGCTTATGAGCATGAAGCACCCAGAGGAGCTATGGGTCAGTGTGCTCCCAGCCAGGAAGGTCCTGGGACAGGCAGGACTCCTGCGCAGGCAGCCCAGGCAGGCAGCTGACACCAGTGGTTTAGTGCTCTTGAGAGCGGCTAATTAAAAAAAAAAAAAAATGTTTTTATGATTAATATTGCTGCTGGGATAATTACTGTTATTACTACTATTATTACTGTTTGGATAGGGGCTTGTCATGGTTCATTTGGGGAGGAAAAAGTCACAGCCTGCTCATGGGAAAAAGGGCGAAACATGCTAAAGGCCATCCGTTGCATGACTCAGGGCCAAATAACCCTCTTTTTTTCTGCAGCGAAAGATTATTAGATGCCTAATAAGCGTCCAGAGCCTTTTTGGCTTCCCTCCCCTCCCCCGAAAGCCCCTGCTTCATGCACAGCCCATCTGACCCATGGAGCAAGGCCCCGTCCTGCTCCCGAGGCTCCTACAGTGAAGGGAACTGCTATAAAAATGCAACGGAGCACTTTTCCAGCAGAAAATGCAGCTGCTTTGAATTCCCGGCAATTACAAGTTTGACTGGAGGGAGGAAGGGAACCATTTGAATTTCTCTCACGCTTGCTTTGTTTACTTTTATAAGCTGTTTTTAACATTTTTAGGTTGCTGCATTGTTATCTAAACAAGCTGCCTCTCTGAATCTGACTTCTTATTTTATGGGAAATTTCCAGCTTTCTGCTCCTAAGTAAAAAAAAAAAAAAAAAAAAAAAAAAAGCAACTTACAACCTGGAAACAGTCTGAATATTCGACGCAACACAAATTCCAGCTCCCGATCCAGCTGCATGTATCGAACTGGATGAAGCCCTCAAAAGTGGACATCTTCCCAGCTGCTTTCATGTGGCAGCTCCTCCACCGCTTGAATTATCTCTTTGTGACATTTCCAGCACTTAAAGAGCAACGGGGGGATTTGGTATGTTGCTTTTGTGAATGGTATTTAAAGCTTCTTTTCATAACCCTGACCCAGTTTACCCTTTAACGTAACAAATCAATCTTCCCTTAAATTGTTTAGCTTCTAGTCAAACACGGGGAGTCTTATTGATGTAAATATTATGTTTGCTCACTTTATAAGCCGGCACGCTCCACGGCTGCCTTTGCTTCTCTATAGCATTGCTATAGGATCATCACACAAAGGAGGAGAGGGACGAAAATGCCCACCTCCTGCCCACGGCGAGATGCTTTCCCGGGGCAGTGGGTGGCAGGACCTCCATAGGGTGGCATGGCAAGGCTCAGCGCTGAGCAGAGGTGGGAAAGGGGTCACACTAAATATACTGGTTTCAGCTAATCTCAGCCAAACGAAGCGCTTGCGTTCGGTTTATAACATCTCCTGTGCAACCGGCTCCTGTTGCATCCTGTTTTGCAGAGGCTGCTCAGAGCCTCTGGCTCCCCAGGTGAGGTTAAGGAGAGCTCTGCTACTGAAAACAGCCTTTTTTTTTTTTTTCCCTTCACAGGGACAGACTATCCGGTTCAGGCATGACTACGTGGATATAAACTTTCTCCCCTGCTTTTCTAGCTCCAGTTTACAGGCCAGCCCCCAAACTTGAGCTCCAAGCACAGAGGCATTCCTATTATCCAAGACCATCTAATAATATTTAATCCTGCTAAGCTCCTGAACACGCCGATACCTTCTAGCAGTGAGAGCTGTGGCTTAATTAACAGAGGTTAATTAATAAGCTGAGGAGGAGGAGGGAGGGGCAGCTTTGCAAAAGAACCTGGTTACCTCTCCTACACTTCAGTGAGCACCCGATGGGCTGCTGCAACTCTATTTTTGGGCCAGTTTCTAAACTAATCTCGCTCTGCCCCTGGCTTTCAGCCCGTTTCCTTGCAGAGCCCAAAATAAAGGATGGGGGTGTGGATGCATGGCCAACGAAAACCCGATCCCAGGCGCGCGTTCACTGCTGTCCCCTGGGAGTCCATGGGACATCTGAATAGGAAGCGAGCTAAAGAGGGGAAAGCAGCAGGGCTCTCTGCAGGAGCCAAAACCAGAGCTATTATGGAGGTTTTACGAGCCTTGTTCTTACCATTTTCTGTCCAGAGAAATGCTGCTGACGGGCCAGCTTGGCAAGCTGCCCTGCACCAACCCCCTGCCTTTCTGGGAGAAAGCTTCTCCCTTCCCCGCCAGCCAAGCTGGAGAAAGCCACGTGCCAGCCTCAACACGAAGGCACTCACTCAGTGCCATTGCCCCCCGGGATGCCTGAACCCATCCCTGGGACGTCCCCATCACCTGGACTCACCCATCACCTGGGCTGGATCAACAGCAGCTGCGTGCAGGGAGTTAATTCCGCTCGACGGACAAACAGAGCTTATTGTCCCAATTCTGTTTGCTTTAATAAGATAATGAAAAGTTGGGGTTTTGCCAGGGAACAAAGAAAAATGCCACGTTGCCGTCCTGCCAAAGCGTTCGTCTCTCTGACTTTCTGGAGGGCGTCCTTTTAGCACGGCTGTGCCCTCCCCTGGGACCGAATCCTGCGGTTCCGGTGGAGGCAAGCACCTACCAAACAATGTATTACAAAGCCCAGGTCTGCAACAACTGTGTCGCAGGCATCTTGCCGGGGAACAAGCAGCTGGCTGGCACGGTCTCAGGTTCGAACACCAACTTAGCACTGCCAGCCCAAGAAGAAATGGCGTTCAAAGCTCAGAATATCTCATTGCATCACTCAAATATGTATTTCTTAACTGAAAACAGAGCAAGGAAGCCTGAAGAGCAATGTAGACCTAGAAGAGAATGGCACTTAAACCATCACCTGGAAGCATTACTCCCAAACCCAAGTCCCTGCCCCAAAACTAAGATGAAAGGAAATGCTACTTTGCAATAAATGGATCAGGGAAAAAGGCAGGAGAAGCAGGTGGTAGGAGAAGCGCCGCAAAGGGGACAGGGAACGGGCTGCGGAAGGAGTGGGATGCTGGGGCTTTGGGTGAGCAGTAAGAACAGTACGTTCTCCGCCTGGTAGTTGGCATTATGGCCAGTCCTGTCCCAATGTTATTGCTCTCCCATTTCCTTCCTCCAGACCCCTTTTAAGGTAAGAAAAAAAAAAGGGGGGGGGGGGGGGGGGGGGGC
>JAVKLA010000093.1:4074437-4090686 GCA_034782735.1 Sagittarius serpentarius
GAGGGAAGCAGACAAATCTTCCCCCCCCCCCAATAATTGTGGGGGTTGTTTTGGCAAAGAGCAGATAAGGAATATTGCAGTGTTTGTCATCATTAGGTTAGAGAGACTGCCAAGATGTAATAGCATTAAAGCTGAAGGCATTGTGGGTAATAGCATGCAAATTGCTACAAAGACACTGGAAAGTAAGGCCGTTGTCTGAGCAATGTGAAAAGGACACTGTCAAGTACTCTTTTCAATGTAATTTTTGTACCCGGCTTTTTGTGTTACTATTGTAGAAGTTAGCAGATAAAGCGCCTTGGTCTGCTGATCCACCCTGGGCTGTAGTCCCATACGAGTTCTGGCATCCTTTGGTAGGTACCAGCGTCATCGGCGACTTCAGCAAAGCTCTGGGGACAGCCTGGGAGCAAGCGGGAGCTGCTCTGCCACCGCTTACTCCCCCGAGTTCACCCGCTGGTGTCTCTCTGGACCCTGCAAATGCTGCAGAGCACTTAGGAGGATGACCAAAGCATGAAATAGCTGGCGTGAAAGGCAAGCCATGGGTAGCAGAGCCTTGCTTCATTAGGAGCGATGCCAGTAAATCTACAGGGCAGTAAGAAAAAGCCGGGTGAAGCCGAGGGCCCGTTACTGGTCCACAGCCCAAATGGCATGTCCGGCCTCAAGCTCGGCCGTTAAGACCTCAGAAACCGCTTGACTCTCCAGCTCCCACTCTTTTAACATCACCACCCATTTATCTGACTGTTAAGCGAAGAGGGCCCAGCCTCTCCACTCATACCCTTGACCCAGGGGGAAAAAAACATCTAATCTGACTGCTACCCGGACACTTGAGTGACCTGAGAATGCCTCAAGTTCAAGGGTCTCCTCATCAAGGACTGCAGCAGCAGCAGCTAACTTTTTCCTCTGTTGTTTTCAGGCAACTAAGCACAGCTTCCTAATTGGAGTGCTGTGAACTATTTATAGCTTTATAATGACCATTTACTACAGTAGCACTTAGATATTAAAAAGAAAATAAAAAAGTCAGTAGCCTAGATGGTGAACAAACCGTGTGCATCAGAGAAAGACTTCTCCAAAGAAAGGCCAGAAGTTTGGGTAGGCAAAGCAGAGAAAGGCAGCAAGAAGAAAGAAATGCTGTTATTCCCTTTTCTGTGTTTGAGTGAGGGAAAGACCAGATATATATATTCAGGAGTGGAGACTACAGAGATCTTCAGGAACAGCATCTTTCCAATAGCGTGATACGATTTTTTCCAAAAAGACTTTCTAGTCATACGGCTGTGAACAAAAACCTCTTGCAAATACCAGGGATGTGACAGCATTAGGGGAATCTTCTTTTCTTGTAGTTTTTTTTCCTCCATCTCCTTTTGCCTGACAAACACTCTCAGAGGGAGACAAACTAGAATTGATCTTAACTACATGGGCTTAACCTTGCATGAACAGCAACTTCCGTAAAATTAAATAATAACAACCAAAATCTGTGTTTTACCAGCAGATACTGTGGATTTGAGATGGTGTTTGTCTTTTTTTTTAAAAAGCAGATAGAATCCAGACAGGTAAAGAGAGGCTGGTCCTAACCAACTTGACAGTGCCATTTTAACAGGATCTCACTTGGAATCGCTAATAAGATGTCTGGAGCTCGCTTGAGTGATTGGTATGCCAGGACTGAAAACACTCATGGAGAGGGAAGACTCTTGTATGCTTCGAGAGTCCTTTGCATACTAACTTTTTGACGGAAAACTGGAGAAAAGGATGGATACAAAGTGCTGTCTGGTAGTCCCCGTGTCAAGAGCAGAAACGTCTTGGTGCTTGGAGAGCGTGGGTGCTGCAGAAGAGCCCGCGGTCTCCTTGCCTCTCTCCAGCCTCAGGCAGGGGCAGGTATTAAGGTCAGCCACCTAAGCTGCTTCACAGGGAGAATTCAGGGGGAAGGAAATCACCTCTTCCCGTGCTTCAGGCAGAATAATACATACCCCTTCTTCAGCAGCACACGCGCCGTTCCTCTTCCCCCTCCAGTTTTTTGGCCGCTCTGCCATCACGTGCTGGAGACCATACCTGGGGGGACACCCACATGGTGGGGGGCGGGGGGGTGTCTCGGCCGGAGATCACCTGCCGCCTTCCCTTACTGCTCCGTGCTTCAGCAAAGGGTTTGTGCCTTCAGCTTCAAAGGCATGCCTTTAAACTCCCTGTAATGGGAGACTCATTTTTCATGCTGAACGAGATAAAATTCCCACTGTTACCTCATTTACATCTCAATACTGGTAGGTTATAGATGGCTATTATTTATATATGTGTAAGACATCCATTTCTTATTTTGTAGGATACAGTGAGAAGAAAAATACCCATCTTCCTTGTTCACCTTTTCTGGATTGTTTCTTTTTTTCTCCTTTGTTTTATCCCTTGCTCAGGTTTGACTGTTGCTGAGAATTTGCAAATAAATAAAGCAGTGAACAGCCCCATAAAAGCTGATTGTTTCCCCCTCCTGCAAAGATTGTCTTTGTGAAGAAGATTAAAAATCCTTCCGTGCTGCAGAAGACAAAGGTATCCCTGGGCGAGAATAAGACATAAAAGAGGTTACTACATACATCTCTTGGCTGTGTGGACTGCTAATTCACGCTGTTGTCATCCTTTCTTGTCCATCTTTACTCTTTCTTCCCATTATCATTAAAGGAAAAGTTACCTCTGCAGTTGCTGAAGGTAACATTGGAAGCAACAGTTGCGGCGTGAGCAAGAACATTTGCTTTCCCAGCCAGCAGCAGGCAGACGGGCTCCGTGGGACCATCGATAAAGGAAACGCATCTGCTCACAGCTGGGATGTAAGGCAGCAGGCGAGGATGCACGTTCTCGTCTTACTCCACGGCTCGATTTGGTGGCAAAACAGCTCACCCCCGAGCTCGAAACTCCTTGTCACGATGAGGCAACAACTCATTCCTTGGGCACCAAGAAGAGGCGCAAAAGGCATGCCACAACAGTGGGTCTCACGGCCTGAGATCACGAGCCTATAGCTATAGGTGTAATCCCATGACAGCATCTCCACCTGGCACTGGCTGGTAAACCAGCAACCCACAGCCCTGCTGAGGCTGAGTTCAGAAAGGCTCTACAGAAAGCCCTGGGGAACACCAAAATCTCAGAAGACCTGCTCTGGAAGCTCAGGAGTTTCCTCCTAAATCCATATGTGAGCAGGGCCTCCTCCTCCCAACCCCCTTTGTCAGTATTAAATCAGGCGCAAGAAGAAGGGAGCCACCTCCTGTAGTCGTTCCCTGCCAAAGTGCTCCCAGACCCCATCAGCGCTTTTGCTGCTCCTCCCTCCTCACAGCCCAGGGACAGTCCCGCAAGCCGATGAGAAACCATCGGGTCCTCCTTACGAAGCATCTTGGTTCAGATGAAGGCCACGCTGCAGGGCAAACTCCAAAAGCCGGTGGGTTTTTCTTTCCCTCCCTTCCAAAAGTGCTTTGTCAGTATTCATTAGAAGCACAGCAGTTTTTACTGGTACCTGCACTATCAGCAAAGCGTCCGCTTCTCTTCTTTGCTGACAACCTACATTCAGTTTAAGAGATTTAAAAGACCTCCAGATTCAAAGCCTTGTTAATGACTATCCTCTTCCTTTCTTTCCTCCTTCCCTCTTTCTCTTTAATGGCTTTCACTAAAGGGAAGAGGTTTTTTTTCCGTGCGTGTTGAGCAGAGCGAGGAAGAGATTCTGCTTTCTCATTTCCTCTCTTCTTCAGCCCCCTGCACCAGCTCCCTCCCTGTCGCAGGTAAACATCAGCAACTTATTCCTTCTTCCCCTGATAGCTGGGGGTACCACCAAGAACTGGCCACCAGAGACGAGGATGGCTACTTAAACAGATTTCAATAGACAGGAGTTTGATGGACTTCGTAAGGGGCGGGGGAGGAAATCGATCCGTTCAGGTACAACCAGATCCTCCCGTGGGTAACTGCAGCCCCTTCCCTTTCAGAGCTGAGATGAAGAGCTTTTCTAGGCTGGCCCCTGGAAAACGTTTCTTTCTCTCTTTCCAGCCGAGAGGAGTCAAAAGAGAGGAACAACATTTTGTTTAAAAAATGCCAAGCAGGGTAAAATACAGCCTCGGATGGCTCCCTTCATTGCTAGGCAGCCAAGCCCATAGTCTTGACTCTAACACAATTTATCTGTTTTTCTGAGTGATGGGATTTCTCTATTAATTGCCAAACTACAAATGTGATGTTCTTGGGCATTTTTTTGAGCGTAATAGGGAAGGGAAGGAGAGCTGGAGCTGTGGTCCTCCAGAGACCCTGAGTAAGGCTGATTGATTGAAATCACTTGAATTTCCCCTGTTATTAAATAGACGAGCGCTCCTGGTTTGTCTCAGAGATGCAGGAAAGAACTGCAAAGGCAACAGCAGCCCAGACTGGAAGTGTCCAAGGACGGATTTGTACCAATATTTTTTTCTCTCTTTTTGTCTCTCATCTGCAACAATTTGAGACGACGTGCACATGACAGTCCTTTTTGGCAAGCACCCAATCAGGCCACGTTTAAGTTCTTTATCCTCACCTACTATTTGTGCAATACACTGCACGCTCTTTAAAACAGAGGGGACCCCCGCGACTGATGTAAGGGTCTTTTCCTTGAGCTGATTGCACACTGAAGATGCTACCTATGGGATGCCAAGCATGCAGGAGATGAGATGAGCTAGCTCCTTATCCCTGCAGCGGTGGGGGGAACAGAGATCAGCCAAGGCTGGGGGTGGTGGAGGGGAGGCACAGTCAGGTTTTCTGTATTTGAGGCAGGAGGGCAGTTGCTGATGGGGAGAGCGCACATTAAGGAATATAGGAGTGATGGAAAAAAAAAATATGAGCACAAAGGAATGCATCACTTCTCATTTCTGATCAATTTTGATATGTGGGTAGACTCTGAGCCATGTCTAAACATAGTTTTCAAGTCCAGCATCCAAGAAAGACCTGAAGATCCCCCAGAATTACCCTTATCTGAATATATCAATATCCTGTGCTGGGAATGAGAACTAGCCAGAAAACAAGAACTGCGTGAACTGTGAGATCTGAGGATTTCTCTTCCAAGACCTTTTAATTTAATGTTTGATTCTGTCGAGAGGCAGAGGAAATGCACACCAGCCTACAAAACACAATATGCAGGTTGCGAGCGTTCCCCTAGAAGATGAAGGATTTTGCTTGTTTGCTCTGCCTGATTCTCTCTCTGGCCCCGTGCATATTTAATTAATCCCAGCTCCCTATCAGGCAAAGGATTCAAATATGATCTCCCATATCCTGGATGGATGCCCTATGAGTAAGCATTTTCTACCTGAAAAAGCTCCGTAAAACGTGTCCGGCCACCTTCCTTTCTTAGCTATAGGTCATCTTTTAACACCAGCGATGGACTGAAGCCTCAGCACAGATGAAAGAGCTACTGAGGTCCTCTTGCTGGAGCCCTTTAGGCATTCAAAGGCTTTCCCAAGCCACTCCTAAGCCCACTGGGCAACGTCAGGCCTTATTATATTTCTGGAGACTTTACCTCGGAAAACATCTCATCGAGAGGTTTACTGGTATAAATGCCGGGAGAAGGTGTTTTAGAAAGGACACTGGTCTGGAGATGTATTTGTTATGTGACCTTTGCCAAGAGGCCTGCCAGGCGTCTCTGTATTAAACCCATCCTCTTAAATTCCACCTCCCAACAAACCCCAAACAAACAAAAGTCTTACAGCCCTTCTTCATTGCGAGTGCTGAAAGCGGTCAAGCCCCCACTTCTATGCCAACTCTCTACTCGGCATCCACCAAACCCGCAGCAAGGCCATAATATTCTTTGCAAAAGACAGTAAGAATATAAAGACTCTTTGGTGCATTGCAATTGCCAGGCAGCTTTAGGGACATGCATTTTTCCTTGCCATCTATGTTCTGTTGTCAGATTCCCACCCTTGGATTAACTTTTGTGAACAGACACAGAAACCAAAGGCAACCTTACCTCTGTGATCTCTTACTGCCTCTACTCTCCAGCACCCAAAAAGCTGGCATGCCCTTGCCTAACTTCTCATCTTCAGTAAGGTCTCCCCTTTTTGTTTCTTCTCTGCCACACACACAAACCCATTCTTTCAATCCCCACCATCCCGGAGATGTCCCCTCCATTCTCCCAACCCCGATCAATCAACAGAAACCCTTCCAGAGAATTCATCCAAGGCTTGACTCACTCTAAAAAACGGCCTGTAGAGATCATGAAAAACCTCACACAGGGCAGACGTGATTGTTAAAGCATCTAATTATGTACTTTCCCATTACTAAGCCTGATTTGATTTAAGCAGCTCCCTGGCTAGCACTCTGGGACATAACACCATGCTCTGAATCATCCCTGTCCCATCTGCTCCAGTCTTTGCCCTTCCCCGCTTGCAGGTAGGATAACACGACGCGCCAAGCTAAATATTTAATAGGAGTGCTAATGGCTTTGTTAAGTGAAGTTGGGAGCGGGGGGAGCATTTCCTTGGTTTAGGATGACGGAACTGGGTTTGTGCTAATGGGCAACCTGTACATCCCAGTCCGGTGCTGGTTTTGTCCTCATGCTGTGCTCCTGGGGTGCAAATACCAGGGCTATGAGCAGATGGTGCCAGGCTCACGCCCGGCACTGAGTCACCACTGAACAAAAGCTTGCACCAGAACAGCTTTAAAGGATGATTTTTTGTGTGTGTGCGCGCTTCTTTTCAGGTGAAGGGATCAGATGGCCCTAACAAGCCTTCCTGAGAAAAAGCCTTCTTGGGATGATGCTACGTAGCATTCAACCAAATCAAGGCAGCTGAACCCGCAACAGCAAACCTGGCCTTAAGCGAGCGATCGGGGTTGGAGCAGAAGCTCCGTGAAGCCGTGCCAAAACTACTCATTTTCACCTTGCTAGGATTTTCCTGACAGTTTGCAAATCCCATCGATGGGAGATAAAAACACCCACCAATGTTTCAGGGCCAGATGGTAGTTTATGTTTACAAAAACTGCAATTTGTTTTCATGGAAACTAATAAAAGGATAGCAAGAAAACCTGGAAAAACACGGCTCACCCTTTGGGGAAGAGTATATTTTATGGACAGCTTTTTGTTGCTGTTGTGGTTTAACTCCAGCCAGGAACTAGGCACCATGCAGCCGCTCACTCGTTCCTCCCCACTCCTGGGGTAGGGAGGAGAATCGGGGGTGGGGAAAGTAAAAGTTGTGGGTTGAGATAAGAGCGGTTTAATAACTAAAATAAAATAGAATAAAAATAATAATAAAATATAATAATAATTGTAATGAAAAGGGACATAACAAAAAGAGATCACTAAAACCCAAGAAAAGACAAGTGATGCACAGTGCAATTGCTCACCACCCGCTGATCGATGCCCAAGCAGCAATTTGCCCCTCCCGGCCAACTCCCCCCAGTTTCTGTACTGAGCGTGACGTTCTATGGTGTGGAATATCCCTTTGGCTAGTTCGGGTCAGTGGTCCTGGCCACGCTCCCTCCCAGCTTCTTGTGCACCTCCTCGCTGGCATGGGAAGCTGAAAAGTCCTTGACTTAGGATAAGCGCTACTTAGCGACAACTAAAACATCAAAGCGTTACCAACATTATTCTCACACTAAATCCAAAACACGCTGTCCAGCTACTAAGAAGAAAATTAACTCTGTCCGAGCCAAAACCAGGACAGCTGCCACCGCTGATCTGGAGCTGATGGAGCATGCTTGGGGGATGGTACACGAGACCACCGTAAAGGTCTGCCCAACTCAAGAGAGTAACTGTGGGATCCAGAGGCCATCAGCTGAAATTCAGCTTAGATTAGCGAGAAGTGGAAGAGAGATACCTCGCATGACGTGCCAGCTTGTCAGCTCGCTAGCAGAGGCAGTTCATTACTAAACCTTCGTTATGCAGAGAATGAAATCATGGGCATGCTCATCATGCCTGGTGGATGAGCCTGAAGAATAACCGAGGTCCGTCCAGTGAGCGAGACGACGAGGAAAAAATTACGCATCAGCTTTGTGTCTTACAGCTATGTAAGTGGCTTCGTTCTTTGTGGTTTTCGTCAAGTAGCAGGTAAAAATGGACCAAGCAGGTAGAGCTTCTCATGCACTGGATTTCCCCTGGGGCACTTCCACCTCTGGCTGATCTTTCTCACCAGGGCTTCCCAACAACTGCCTCTGTGCCCTGTGGCTTGGCGTCGGTTTTGGCTGGATTAATTTTAGCCTGATCCCATGAGAGCAAGGCCCACAGCACAGGCAGCATAAATCCTGTTGGCTATGGTGGCCCCAGGCCAGGAGTGACATCGGTTCCTACAGAGGACTCATAAATTTCATCTGAGTTTTCTTCTGCTGAGTTTTCGCTTTGCTTACAGGGGACCTGTAATACTTCATCTGTCATGACTGCTCCCATGGACCCGCGTTTTGATGTCATAAATTTGTGATCATGATGACATCACTGACAGAACAAGCAGAAGGAGAAAGGGCTCCAGGGCTAAGCACAGGACCTTCTCTCTAACGAGTGGCAGTGATTTGGCCGACAGGATGCTTCACACCCAAATGCCCCCAGGAAGCACTCAGAAGCAGGGATGGATTCACGCTTTTCAGCCCAGATTTATCTTTTGTATTTGTTGCCAAAGTGAGACCCGGTCAATGTGGTGGGTTTGGGCACATTGCTTCCAAGAGCCGGCATGTGTCTCCTAATCGTGGAAGTTTGCTCTGCTTTCTGGGTTTATTTTGCACTAATTCCAAAAACTTCCATTCCTCCACAGGACAGCTTAGCAGTTGTACGAGCAAAGAGAGATTTTCTGAGGAAAACAGGGCTGTGTCTAGGTGAGACCTCGTTTGATATTGCTGCGGTACTGCAGCTTACCCCGTTGATAAAGCTGTGGTTACTCTTCTTTAATATATCTGCACAGAATAAAAGGGAAATGCTCAAGGACTAAATCCCAGCATTGGTGGGGGGCAGAAGGCAATGAGGCCGTTATTTGAAGAGGCTGGTGTCAGCCTCATTGAATTCAGCTCTCCCAAGAGCATCCCCGAGCGCATGTAGATCCTCCTCCTTATACGTACTTGCAAATGTTGATTTTTTTGCATCCATCAATCACTGCTCTCCCGGCACAAGAAGCAGCAAGGTTGCTTTGGGGCTGGGTAAATATTTGCTGGCACCATTGAGTGCCATCATCTGGAAGGACGGCAGGGTGGATTCGGGACGAGTTGAGGATCCGTCTAAGAATAGTCCTCCTTGTCATGCAGCCCCTGCCCTTGAACAATCCCCCTCCATGCATCCCTCAACACCTGGACAGTCCAGCCTTGCACTACACATCCTGCAGACTGATAGCTACCGCTGCCTGCTTTTTTTCAGTGCTGTTACTCGAGGGCCTGGTTTCTTGGCAGGTCATCTAGAAATCAGAAAACAGCTCCACGAGAGAGTAGATCTCAGGATAGGAAAACTAAAGAGACTTATATGCCACAGCCTGTGATTTTCTGAGAGATACCGACCGCTCTCTTGTGCTGTTGGGTGGTAGGAAAGGGCAGGAAGAGGACATAATTCTGCTCTAACTTGCTACATCATCAGTTTTCATTAAAATATTCTTCTGCCACTTCTTTGTAATTTTTCATTTTGGAGGCAAATTTATTAAAGGTGTACTTCAGCCTGATTAAATTAAATAATGTGGTATTAGCAAATAAAGTTTTTTTATCTCAGCACACCGCCAAAAAAAAAAAAAAAAAAGAAATTGCTGTAATACAAATAGCTATTTAATACTGTAACAGAAGAGGGGAAAATTCCATTCTTCATAGGTTCCTGACACCCATTTGTTATCTTCCCTTAGCCCCACCACCACAAATCATGCTGGAGCCTTGAAGCAAAAATAGCACAAATGTAAAGCAATATAATGTCATCTGTTTTCCAAGATATGTAATAATACATTTTGCACACAAACAAACCTTCCTAGCACACCAGCAGGGCCCTCCCTAAGCCTCCCTGTGCAGCCCTTAACTTCTCAGACTCATTTCAGGGCTATTCCAGGCCAGAGATGGCTTTGACATGAAGCTGAAAAAGGTTTTTTGGCTTATTTTTGTTTTGACTTCTGCTAGGCAGCAAGAAAGGGCAGGCACCGTGTCCCGAAATTCAGGACTTGCCTTTGCTACCTTGTCTTAATAGGTCCACTTTGCTTGTGTTGTTCCCTCTTGGTCTCTTCCAAATCCATCTTAGATAGTTTCCGATGGAAAAACAGTGTTTAGCTGATTTCTTTCCCCTTAGCCCTGCTACAACATCTGGCTGATTCTAGGGCTATGAACACATGAGCATTTTTTAAGCGATGTCAAACACGGCTCTCCCCTTCCACGAGCTTTAAAACCAACTGTCCTAGCAGGACGATCTGATACAGCCAGGGTAAGAAAAGGAAGAAGGGTTTTCAGCGACATCCAGGTCTTCTCCTCCCCTCCTCAGCACAGAGGGGCAACATACACGTTCCCACCTCTCTGAGGATCAGGGTACCTCCCCTTCCCTAAAGTCATCCCGCTCCTGCCATCCGACCGCCGGGAAGCACACTGGGGTCCTCCAAGTCAGGAGCAGCTGCGGCAGCAGGAGGTGGTGCCTGGCCTTGGGGCTGAGAGGTCTCCGAGCCTTTGTTGCCAAGAGTAGACAACACATCCACACCAAGAAGAGGAAAAACAAGGGAAGTTTTTTGCACTGGGAGTTCTCCATCTGCTGCCGCCACAGTCAGCCCTTGCCTCTCTTCTGCCAGTAGCTCGAGGAGATGACCAGGAAGGAAGCAGACTGACATCTCCAGCACTCCTCACCTACAGGGGCAAGGAAAACCTCGGTGGACCTCTCCCGGTGGGATAGAGAGTCAAAAAGTTGTTGCACTCTCAAGGGTGGAAAGCTGCTGAGCAAAAGGCGCATATCCTTTGCAGAGCTTTATTCCCTTGGGCGTGCACGTAGGCAGGAGCACACGCGGTGGACGTCTGCTAGACCAGCTCGCGGGAGATGTCACCCTCCATTCTTTCTCTTGGGCCACGTATCTCCCCACAAGAGGCAAAGCCAAATTGCTGCATGGCATTGCTGCAGCGTTGCAGGTGGGGGAACGCAACCGCCGAGGACTTGCATCCCTGGTGACCACAGGCAGGGACACAGAGCAAGCCACTTTACAGCAGCCAAGGGCTGCCACCAAGGGGACTTGGTGCCAAGCCAGAAAAACCTCACCAGCTTTGATAGCATAGCCCAAATCTCACCTTCCCTGCTTATAAACAGAGGCAGATGCAGGGTCGAGGGAGCTATGATGCCTTGGGAAGCGTTAAACCCGGCTTTGAAAGGTAAGGCACCTCCACGTTCCTTGCGTGTTTTAACCCAGCGCTAAAAGCTGAACATGCTTTTAAACAATACTAATGATCAGTCATCAGCTCTTTGGAAGATTTCCATAGCAGCTTTTGACTACTGGATAGCGATCAAGTCGACGGAGGCTTGCCAAGTTCTGGGCACTTGGCTGGTGTAAGAAATGTTTAGTGCTTCAGGGAAGACTCGGCACAGCTTTTGATCCCTTCTAGTCCTGCAGTATTTAAACAAAAATAACCCTTTCCTTCCCCTCTTCCTCTCAACCACCATTTTCCTACATTTAATAGTAGAGAAGGAGGCCATACATGTGGTTTCAGCACATTTCAGCAAGACTATTTTTAATGGAGTTGGCCCCCAAATGTCGCAACGCTATTGTCTTCCCTGTTGGTCACACGTCTCTCTGAATTTTAGGCTGTTCCCTAAATCTCAAAAGTTCACCCCTTCCTGCAGCTCTCTGGGTTTATTGGATATTGTCTTCCTGAGAGACACTTTTTGTCCCTCTTATTCTCCCCAAAACATCCAATTTTCTCCCACTTCGGTGCCATTCGTTCCCCACGAGCTCAGCACAAGGTCTCTTCCCTCCCGGGTCCCCCGGGGGTGGCACGCTCTCCTTTCCACCAGCAGGTCTGTTCTGCCTTACTGACTTCAGAGGCGACCATCTGACAGCACGCTGCACGCCCGGACGGATGCAATGTGACACGGCCAAACACAAAATGCCACTGAAATGATGCTGCACCTGACGAGAAGCATCGCCCTCCATCTAGCAATGATCTCATGCTGTCTGGTCCCATCAAGGCCACCCGGAACCAGACAGCCCTGGCTGTTTGCGTATGACAAGGGCCTTTGGTCACACCTGGGGGGCGGACAGGCAGTGGAACAAACACCCTGAGGCGGGTCAGGGAAATTAAAAAAATAAAAAAAAAAACAAAACAAACAACTTTGCTGCTGCCCAGAGCCTCTCTTCTTCCGCCTCCCTCCCCATCTCCTATTGTGGAGGGATCTACTGCTGGAGCCCTGGGGAATTTTATAATTAAAGACACAGATTGCTCAGCTATCAGAGATTATATGCTTTGCCTCTGTTGATAACATTTACCAAAATGTCTGCCGCAGGAGTCAGACACGTACCTGATTTAACGGGCTTCTTTTTGCCCCTGCTTTGTTTCCAGTTTCTTCACACTGATGGGGTGGATGCACAATCCCTCACTTCTCTCCCTGAGCATCCTTTGCAGGCTCCCTCCCTCCTCCCTATCCTATCCTATCCTACCAGGCTGCGTGTGCATGGAGGAAGGAAAACCAGGACCAACGCTGACTCCCTCCATCTGGAAGGCACCAGAGGGGCCAGCAGCAGCTGAAGCATAAACGCCCCTGCCATTTCTTTGGAAAGACTCAGAATCTGGGGGGGGGGGGGGAACACAGAGGAAAAAGAAAACAAAACAAAACAGAGAAAGCTGGCAACAGTAAGGAAGACAAGAACTTCAGAAGTGGTGAAAAACATTGTCGGAGTCAGTCTCAGAGAGGGCGAAGGAAGAAGATGGAGATCTCGGAGTAGGAAGCAATCTTTAGGAGCATCTCTCTCTACTTAGGGACCAAGACATTGTCTGGATGACTGAAGGCAAACAAGATGCGACCCCCCAACCTGGTGTCCCCCCGGTTAACGGCACTCCTCTCCTGCACAGGACCATCCCCGGGGATGAAGACAAGAAGAGCTGGGAGATGTCTGGCTGCTCTGGCAGCAGAGGGTTCATGCAGCTCCAAGATGCAGCTCCCTGCCTGCCAACTACCAGGTCTCCCTCAGCATCTATCGGCGGCTCACAAATGGGCACACCCAGTAAGCCAAACCCCTCTGCACGTTAATTACAACGGCTTTCCTCGCACCTCCTCATGTCCAGTGCCAGAGGAGGGTTAAAGAACAAACAAAAACCCAAACAAACAAAAAAACCCTACCAGGATGACTTTTTCTAGCCAAAGGAGTCAAACAATTGGAAATGTATTAATCTATGCTGTAAGAAGTGCCCACCTGTGGTATCTGAATACTCTCGCACTGCCAGCAAGGACCCATCCTAACCTGTCTCTGGCAAGATAGCTCTTTCAGCTGTCCCAGGGAAAGAGAGCGGTGTTGAATTCAACACCCTCGTGTGTTTTTGAGGTCTCTTACACCCTTCCAGACATGGCCTTATTCTTTTACACCTTTGCTCTTGCCTCTGATGCCAGTCAAAGGTCTGACAGATTTGCCCCTCTTGTATTACTTCATCATTTTTCCAGCAGGATCCCAGCCGAGAACCACCTGCAACAGCCTTTTAATGAGATTTGGGCTCTGCAGGGAGAACACCGGCTCCACACCAGCAGCAGCTGGGTTCCCCGGTGAAAGACCCTACGGAGGCTCTCCTGCTGCGGTAGGAGGTTTGCAGGGTGAGCGTGGGTCATGCCCGTCACCTACCAAAACCTGCTGCTTGCAGGAATTATCCCTGCTTGGGCTCCGGCGCCATATGAGCCAGAAAAATCCAGGATCGTTACAGCTGTAATGAAAAACACTTCGATGCTGCCCCCTCCCCAGCGGGCTGGGCTATAAGCAGGGCATAAACATCCCACAGGTGTAGGCAGCATCAGCTGCGCACACATCTCTCGGGCACGTTCGCTGCGTTGCTTTATTCCCCCGTCGGAAAAAAAGGAAAATAAAAAAAGACCCAAAACTTTTTAGAGTAGTACAAAACTGATTAGACTGAGGCAAGAGAAAGAGCGATGGAAAACAGTGAACAATAAAACCAGGGAGCAGGCAAAAGTTCCTGGGGAAAAAGAAAAAGAAAAAAAAAAAGCTGATGCTTTCAAGATTAATGACTAATGACAAATAATTGTGGCTGTGGAACACCAACAAAAAGGCAGAATGGAAACAAGAACCAGACAGAAAAAGTAGGCATTAGGTCTGATGGCAAATTTAAGGCCATCATTTCATAATTGCAGCCATTACAGCCAGTATTTTCAATTGAGCCCAGCAATATTAAGAGCTGCTGGATGCAGTGTCCTTACAAAAGAATTTGGCTGTTATTTAGGGTCCTAAGTGAAGGCTGAACTGTTGTGAAAAAAAGCCAATCCTAACCTCGCATCATGGGCGTTCATAGGAATCTCAGCCCTGAAGAAGGAAGGAGGGAGGGTAGAAAAGATGTGTGCCCTCAGCTCCCCTTCTGCAGGCACATAATGAGCCACTTCGCACAACATTTATTAGCTCCTGGGGCTTTTATTTCCCCTCACGAGGAGGAGCAGCATCTCTGTCTGTCTTTGCCGGGTGCTTCAGAAGGCAGCAAACGCCAGGCACAACGGCTCGAGCTGCAGTCCCGGCAGCTGAACGCGTCTGTCCTCCTTCGCTTCAGTTTTTCAAAGGAGAAATCAGAGTATTAAAAAAGACATCTGAAGGTCTTTTCCCAACAGCACGGGATAAAAGGCAGGGCACCAGGTGAAGGAGGGTGGTTTTGTGGTTTGAACAGCGTCCATCCTTCTGAGGAAGTGGTTAACGTGCTGCCCGTTTCTCATCTCTGTGAATCACATCTATTCGGATTTAATGAGAAAACTGACAATTCACTGTTACCAGCCCCTCAGAGTCAAAGCCCGTCCTGCTCTGCGTCATCCACAAATAACAGAATTGCCAGTTTTGGTCTAATCCTGGAATATTTACAGCTCGAGATGATGGAAACAGAAGGAACACAGCTAAATCTCGAGCAAGACACGTACATCTAAGATCTTGCATTCACAATAGATGGAGGGACTCAAGCCAGACCGACAGGTACGAGACACTTGGCAGCCTGGCAAGCCTTTGTTCCTCACAGAGATCAATCAAAGCAAGGGAGACACTTGACAGGGAAGCGTGGGATCAGCTGTTTTCTCCTAGTGTAGCTATGGTCTTCTCCTCTCCACTTTGTTTGCTTCATTTTTTATTTTTTTCTTTTTTTCCTGGTAGGAAATCTCACCTGAGTTTCTGCGTAGCATTTTATCCATTCAACATCGTGCTGGTTTGAAATCAGGAGGCTCTATCACTCCCTTGCCAAGTGTACATCATACCTTCTAGGAGACCAACTGTAGTCACGGCATGGGAGTCATCCCTTTCTCTTTGCCACTAACTGGCTGAACGACCAACAGCAAATCACTGTCTCCTTCATGGCCTTCGGTTTCCCCTCCACCCTTTCCCCCCCCTGCTTCTTCCCCATTTTAAGTGGAAACAGACCCAGTTATTTTTCCTGTGCTTGGAGCATGCTCAAATACCCAGCTATTAAATTGTATATATTTGATGCACAGAGAAAAACGCTTTGACTCGCAACCTGAGAACGTCTGATATCGCAGTGAATAAAGGGAGGAGGGGGATTAAGGCAGGATGGCAAGATGTTGTTCCCACAGTCACTTTTTTGCTCATAATCCTATTTTTACACGTGCCCACCAGATGTTACCCATATCACGCTCGGTACAGACAGATGGCTTCAGGAGCATTTCCCCATCATGTATCATCAGCTCCCGATCATCTTGCTGCTGCCACTGATATATAATAGCCCCTGCAGAGGGGAACAAGGTGCCCACGGTAATTGCCTGTGCGTACCATAACATCTGCGCACACATCCCCATGCGGCACCGCTACACGTTCCTTCTTGCAAAACCCAGAGTTTGCAGCTTGGGGGAGAGGACTTCCCCCTCTGACGGCTGAGACGCAGTTAAACGCCCGGTAATTACTGCAGGAGATAACCAGCGTGTGTCACTATGACTCAATTACCACCGCTCGCATCTCTGCACAAAAAGGTCAGGGGTTCAGCTTTACATAGGCTCAGTCTTTAATATGCTGCTTAAGACGCAGTTAGATCCCGCCACAGGGTAAAGGTGGGATGGATGGATGGATGGATGGATGGATGGATGGATGGATGGATGGATGGATGGATGGATGGATGTATGGATGGATGGATGGATGGATGGATGGATGGATGGATGGATGGATGGATGGAT
>JAVKLA010000093.1:4091114-4142051 GCA_034782735.1 Sagittarius serpentarius
GATGGATGGATGGATGGATGGATGGATGGATGGATGGATGGATGGATGGATGGATGGATGGATGGATGGACGGACAGACAACCGAGCTGCTTCATGCCCTGCGAAGAGGCATTTGCTGTGCAGAAGAGAACCGGGACAGCTTCTGCAACCAAAATTTGGGACTGACTGTGCGGGAGCTCATCTATTTACTAAGTTCTGCTATCAGCTGCATTACCTTGTAAAGCATGTTCAGTGACTTTTGGAGGTGGTTTCATGCAGATTTGAGGACTCATTGTAGCCCTATCTTAACAGCAAAAGAGTAATACTTGGAGCGAAACGGTAAGAAATGCCAAACATAGGAAGAGTTTTATCAATGGCAAGCGCCAGCGTGTTTAGGACAGCTATTTGATGCCCCAGCTAGGTTGAAAGGCAGTGGTGGGTAGACTTGCCCTTCAGCCACGCTGGAGATGCAGCAAAGCCCCGAGTGCTGCTGGCTGTGTGGTGCAGGAGTGGGAGAGGAGGCAATGCTAAGAAGCAAATAAAATAGAATTAGCAGACCAGATCTGAAGGGATTATTCCTGATAGGCGAGTGACAGTATTAACAGCCTGGAAGTTTCCCTGGTGTCCCAACTTCTAAGCCCATCTCAGAGGAGAGCTGACAGTCAGATCAGCATCAAGAGCCACGTATGCAGAGGAGGAGAGGCTCATCTCTCAAACCCCCCCCCACACACACACACCATTCCTCTCCCTGACATCCAGCAGAGAAAAACCAAGCCCAAGCCTCTGGCTGCACTAATCTGAAGCACTTTCCTACTCGATTTCTCTCTTTTTCAGACTGCCACTGGCAGGGCGGGTCCGGGAGGGCACGAAGCCCCAGTTCAAGTGGAGGTCAGGGATGCGGCCGTGCCTCAAAGGGGACAAACCCGCCGGCCACCACCGGGCTCTGGGACAAACGGGTCCCCCTGGCAGCTGCCAGCCCCCGCACAGGGCTCGGGAGCAGGGGCGGGCAGCTTTGCCCACGGACAGCAAGGCGACAGGGGCGACGGGGAGATAGCTGCAGGGTGGAAAAGAGGGGAGCGAGGGGAGAGGGCAAAGGGTGTCCCTTGATATAATTGACTGCTTGACTAATTAAAATTCCTGCCCTTTTGCAAAGGCTGCTAATTGGGGCTGGGATCTGCCTGCTGCATGCTCGGTCAGCGGATTTGCCCAGAGAGAGGGGAGCCTGCACGAAGGAGGGAGGATAAAAGTTTGAAAGGACCCAGGCCACTCATCAGGGCTGGCGGAGCCCAGAGCTGTTTTGTCTGACCGATAATAAGTCGCCAAATTACTTCTGACAGGTGAAGGGGATTGGAAATAATGGGGGTCTGTAAAAAGCCCCGGGTGCAGACGGGGGGGATCCATGAGATAATGAGGAGGCAAAGCCCTCGCGTGGCCGGGGGCTTCCCACCTCCCGGCAAGGCGGCGGGGACCGGGGTGTGCAGGGGACGTGGAAGATGTGCAAGAACGTCTACACGAGGCTCAAGTCAGTATTTGGCAAGGAAACGCTCTGCCTGCGGCACAAGGAAAGCAGGCAGCCCCTGGAGGGGGTCAGCCTGGAGCTCCCAGGAGCACCTGGCATCCCTGCTCTGCCTTGGTCCCAGTTTTTAAGAGCGGCCTCCAAAGCCCCATGTTACGGCACCAAAATCATTGCAACCTTCCCCCTGCCCCATCTCCCCCCACCCCAGGATAGGTATTTTCCACATATTGACCAGATGTGCCAGCAGCAGCTACGAGACCCCAGCTGCTCACCTGACCCAAGTAAACTCCACATCCATATAGGATCCAGGTGCTCCAGCAGTGCCAGACATGGGAAATCAGCAACCAGACTGCAGTAATTAAAGTGTTCATTTACATACCAATACCACCCCGCCTCCTATCCCTTTCACAATGATGCAGTATCCAAATCTGGAGCACGTATGAACACACACATCCAATTTCTTTCTGCTCAGAAAAGAAAATAGCCTATTTTTTTCATGTCAACATGCTCTGTAAAATACCCATTTGGTAATTTCAGTATCTAATGCAGTGTCCAGAGAATCTGCACCTCTTGTGAAGTGAGATGGGGGCCCTATTCGACTCGATTTGGAGAAAAAAAATCCCTCTAATATTCCGAAGATGTCCAGGAGATACAGCTTGCTTCTAGCAAGCATTGAGTACTGGGATACATTTAATCAAAACGAGAAAGAGGAGCTAGGATGGACCACTTTTGAGGGTATCATCTAGCAGGAAAACGTGCTAGGGAAAGAGAAAAGAAACCGAGTTAACGACAGCGCAAACTAGCCTCTCTCCATGGATTTAAGTTGATCTTACCCAGGGCTACATCATCACATGGAGCTGACATCAAGCTTCTCACTTTTTGATGAGATTTCACATTGGTTTCTCAAAAAAAAAAAAAAAAAAAGAAAAAAAGACTCGTGCATTTTGCTCTGTAACTTGGCAGGGGCGATCAGGTTCTTTCTTTCAGACAGAACAAAAATGCCCAAGTTGCAAGGGTTTGGTCTTCCTCCTGCCTGGGGGGCTGCTGTCCTAAACCATCTCATTTTTCCTCTAGAAATTCTGCTTTTTCCCTGGGATGGGATTTCACTGGAGGAGAGCTTCCAGGGAGGACAGCTGCATATCCCTTGTTCACACAGACATGGCACCCCACTATTTTTCAGGGCACCTGATACCTCACTCTCCTCCTCCCTAGAGATTTCTGTGCTGGCAGAGACCAGAAGAAGGGAACAAAGATGCCCATTTCCAAAAAGGAACATAATTTCAGTGATTTTTTTTTTTTAACACAGCAAAGAGAAAAACATTACTTTAACCCCTTCGTGGCTCTAGGTCAGGGAGCTGACAGATGCAGCGGACATTTCCCGATGCTCCAGGTGCGCGTGGCTCGCAGCCTTCCTTCTACCTCCCATCCAGTTGGTTTCAAAGCAGATCTCATGTTTCAGCAGCACTGTGGGGACCTCAGGAGGTGCGGACATACCAGGTTTTTTCCACATCAAGTAATACAAAAAGATAACGCTCATGTTTTAGTGGGATTTTCCCCCCCCCTCTACTTCTCTAAACTTGAATTATCGAAGCTCCAGCTGAGCTCTCAAACAGACGCTGTGCAAGTCACATTCTCAGCTCAAAAGCGTTGCAGCAAACCTACCTAGCAGCTCATTTGCTGCTTTTTTTAAGCCAGGGATTCCCAAAGCTACCGGAAACACAGAAACCTGATTCCCTCTGGTTTCCGCCCTCCTCTCCCCTGAAGGCCACCTTATTCACAGCACAAAACCATGACTCGCCGTATCTCCCTGACAAAACACCACTAACTCATGATGCAGAGGCTGGGCGAAGCTCTCCTGGACCCATTTAAGACCCCCAGTACTGGCAGCCATTTCCCCCAGCATCACGCAGAGACACGGGCACCCACTGGAGAAGACAGGTAGGGATGATGTGTTGTGTTTTTCCCGCAGCTGCAGGAAACGGCACACGGGGAGGGGAAAAGCAAAGCAGACAGGCCTCTGATTTTCCCTCCCCCCCCCCCCGCCTTTTTTTTTAGGAGCAAAGTAACAAAAATGCTTTGAAAACGAAGCTTGCTGTAATAGAGACAGCAATGCTTCTTTCCTAGAAACTCTTCTAAAAATCATTCTGTGTATCTCAAGCTCTTCACCCCCCTTTTCATACAATAAATCTTCAAAGCCCCGATGGGCAAGCAGGGCCAAGGGCTGCCAGCATCAACAGCGACATTCCCGGGTCCTGCGAAGGAGGAGAGAGGGCACAGAGGGAGGGAGGATGGGGCTACAGGATTGTCTGCATTTCTCCTTAACAGTTTGGGGTCAAGCCTGATCCCCGGTGAGGTCAGCTCTTTTACAGTCTAACACGCCAAAGTCAAAGGAGACTGTCTCTTCGCCGTGGGAGCCCAGCCGGAGAGAGGCTCTGCAGCTCCTTCGGGAATAAAAGGGTTGGAGGTGGAAGGAGGAAAGCATGGGGAAAGGAGGGGAGACAGCTGGGCAGGGGGGACGTGCCGGCCCTGTCTGCTGCCCGAGGTGGGGGACCCATCCCCATAGGTGCCCCTCAGCAGCATCGGACCCCAACATCCCTTCCCACAGAGCGCTAGGCTGTATCCGCCATAAGCACCAAGGGACCAATGGGACCTGGTTTGGGAGCAGATCAGCCTAGGAGGTGATGTCAAGAGTTGCATGATTGCCCCAGAAAGAGAGACCTCTCATCATCTACAGGATGCTTCTCACCGGCAAAAGGAGCCCAAAACATTGAAGTCATGGTGGCTCTGCAGCAAATTTGCACAGCGTTGACATCTCAGATAAGAAGGAAGGGAAGGAAATGAGGAAATCTGTACAGCTGGGTAATACCTAAACATGTCACATACCGGTGCTGAGAGAGAGGTTAATGCAAAATAGCAGCATCAATGCCGCATCTCACTGAAAGGGAGATACAGAGAAAGAAAAGTTACGCATGCCGCCCCATTAATCTGCCCGGCTCACGCGAATGGAGCGGGATGTTGCATGCAGGAAAAGAGAAATAAGATATAAAATAGGAAGATGTCAAACTTATTTTTTTCAAAATGTAAGCTCCATTACACAAGGCAAAAGGTGCATATTAACTGTAATAAAAAAAGAAGCTTTTATAGAGATGAATTTGTCTGCCCCTTCCTCACTAAACCGGAGGTTATAAATTGTGACAGATCATATATGTTTTTGGGAAGCGAAGGCAGTGTGCGTGCTCTCGGAAAAAAGCGAATTGGGGAATAGATCAGAAAGTTCTCCGAGCAAGAGGCTTAGGAGACATATTTACATTATGCTTTTTCTTCTCACCTTGGAGCCGGCGTCATTCTCCTCTGCAGGAGAAGGAAACCTTCTCCTCACCCCTCTATTCCTACAGCTCTTTGAACCCATGGGCTCCATGCACAGACCTACAACGAGGATGAGCTTAAAGCCTGTTGTTTGCTGGGCTTGTGATTGTTTGAATGGGATAAATGATGAAAACAACACATTACGGCAGCTACGTTATCCGCTTTCATGCGTTGGTCTTGCCGCAAACATTTCAGCGCTCCAATTTCACCAGCAAAGCCATTCAAGAGCAGCGGAGCTCAGAGCAGTTTGAACAAAAGATAAAAATTATCATCTTTCCTCTTTCAAGTTTTTGTAACAAAAGCCTATTCCTGTCTGGTCAAGGAACAGATCTGCCTGCCACAGCCAAACTTCAAATACTTCTGATTGACCTCACCGAGTGAAATAGGTGCCATTAAAGTGTTCTAAGAATAATTCTCGGAAATCGTGAGTCACTGTCTGATTTAGGCAGAAAGGACTAAAATGATTAAATTATTCGCTATGAATTATTCAACGAGGTTTGATAATTACGTTGTAGTTAGTGATCTCCATGTAGATGGTTCATTATGAGCAAACCACTTACACACAGTTAATATTTCACCAAAAAAAACCTTTGTTATTGCACATCATATATAATGAAGCAGAAATATTGGCGACCGTCAGAGGCAATCAGAGTGACATTAAGTGTGGAGGGAAAACGCTGCTATTTCTCACTAATTCTCAAGCAGCCTTTCCAAGCAAAGCACCGGTCCTAGCATCACTTTCTCCGGTTTCAGAGCCCGCCGGGATGCGTTCCTTGGAGAAATGTGGCACGGGCACCAAGCAGAGGAGGAACCAAGCTGGCAACGGTTGAGAAAATACACCTTTCGCTCTTCTTTTGCTGATGAGGGCTGGGAAGCCCCAGCACAGCTTTTGATTTCAGACTCTCAAGGACTGAAGACAGTTCAGTCTTGCTTGTCCACCTCCTGCTCACACGGAGCTATTTGGCAACCGAGCAGCTGTTTACCTGCAATTGCACTGGCAGAGGCAGCACAAAAAGCAGGCAGAGAGGAGAAAGCCGCCCTGAGAGCTTCTCACCTGCCGGGGAAGTGGGAGGAGAGCTCATCTCCCCCAAGTTTGCAAGCAGGGATTCTGGGTTTTGTAGCAAGGAGCCACTTCAACGTAGCTGACCTGACACTGTCCTTCCGCAGAATAACCAACACGGTCCTTAAAGTCTGCATGGGCTACATCCCAGGGCATTTTGTGCTCCCAGCTCACCCATTTGCTTCCCTTTCTTTTTCCCCCACCGGCTTTGACCTCAGCAGATGCTGAACAGTGTGCGGAAGGACCCCATCGCTGTTTTCCACCAGCCTGTGGGGAAGTTTGGGGGCTCACCAGTGGTTCTGTGATGCCGAAATAGCCAGGGTGGCTTCTCTCCAGCCCAGTCCCACGGAGCCTGCTGCCAACCAGGACGGGGTCCTTGGGCAGAGCTCCAAGAGCACACCCCGGACCCACCCCAACAGGCTCTCCGAGACATTCACCCACGGCTCGGAGGTTTCAGACTCCTCTGAGAGGCTCTCAATGCCCAAATAAAACCAGGCAGCCAACCCTGGGAATATAAACTCCTCAATTTTGTGGGTCCCACAACACGGCACAAGCGCTTGCCAGGAGGACCAGGGTAGCTATCGTGCACCAGGCTCTTACCTCGGAAACATCCCATTTTTTCCAGCTGTGCGCTTTCCTATCACATAAACACAGCTAAGTAATCACCACCTTTTCTGGGCAGGGCTTGTTTGACACCAGAGGAGAACTACACGGGTCACCCAGTTTCCCTAGTCTTTGCCAAGTCTGAGGAGGTACGACCTGTTCTTAGGGTGTGTTGTTCTGGTGACATCCCTATGAAAATAACACCTTTCAGGCATTCCCGACTGTGGGGAAAGGGAAAAAAGAGAGCAGAAAGATCCATGTGACATCTTTCTATGAGGCAAGTTAGCAGAACCGAGGGGAACTGGTATGAACAGGGGGATGCTGGGGTTATCCCCATGTCTCTCTTGGATTTTACCGCACAGGGTAGGGGCCGCAGGACTGTAAGGGTTGTTTCATTGCTAATAACTGGTCATCCCATCCTCTGCTTCAGTCACTGCGTTTAATGGACATCGGCAATAGATTTAATGCCAAAACCTTTCAGCCAGCCATCTGTCATGAGAAGCAGGCAGGGTTGAGGGCAGAAAGCATCTAGGCCCATGCAAGCTGGAAGCTGGGCTGGCAAAAATTTAGTTTTTCCCATTCTAATTGCAGTTTTAGAGGGTTAAAGACCCCACACTTCTGAAGGGCGCTGGCGTGCAGATTTCGTGCCGCGAGAAGACTGGTAATTGAAGGCTAATGGAATAAACCGCTGTTAATCGCTGTTTAAACCAAGGTTTGCCCTCTTTCACTTGATGCCATTTTCCTCTTTGGGCACTGGCAGTGAAGTCATAACGCCGAGATGGCGACAGACAGTGATGTCAACGACACAGCAGCACAACCTCGCTGAAATTGGGCTGTGAAGGAAGAAAGCCCTTTCTTGCACACTAGAGTCTAACTTGCTTGAGTGGCACATAAAGACTCAGGCTCTGTCAGCTGGGCAGCACACCGGAGCTGGGGATGGCCGTGTCCTTGTGATGCCAGCAGACAAGGCAGAGGATGGGGACACCAGGATGCAGCTACGTTGCATCACTCCATAGGGCCCTTCGGTTGCACGTTGAATATCCTTAAAGGCTTACAGCTTAGCTAATCATCATGTTAAAAAAAAAAAAAAAAAGCCTTCTTCAGTCCACCTCAGATGTGCCATCTCTTGGTTTTACTCGATACCCACAAGCTTTTCTATTGGAAAAAGCAGTCAGCAAGCATTTCTATTTGTTACCTCTGAACCCTATCCTATTTAGCCAGTCTGTGCAAGAAGCATTTCCATATACCTCGATCATCCTTCTTGCTTCTCCCTGAACCTTTCCCTGTCCTTCCCTCTCCTGACGGAGCCGGTGGCAGGCCAGAGCTGCGCGCAGCACTCATGATGCGGATGCACCCTCTATCACGGTGTAATACTGTTTGTTGTTTTGTTCTCCGCTTTTCTAGTAATTCCTATCATTTTATTCGCTTCCTTTGACTGGCACAGAGATCCGAGTTGATGTTTTCATCCGGCTATCTATTATAACCACAGGATCTCATTGGTGAGCAGTAATAGCCAGCGCAGAGCCCATTACCGCTTATATAAAATTACGATTGTTTTCTCCCAAATGAAGGCAGTGTAGGAAAACGGAGGGACTTACTCAAAAATTGGAGAGCTGTTGTCCCCCTCCTTATCCCGAAGTCCTTAACTCTGCCCTTTCGGGGCGGGGGTGCAATGGGTTTCCATACTTTTTTCATCTGGTTTGGCTCATTTCTGTCTGAAACTCCCCGCTGCACAGGCATTTCTGGCTCTCTACCTCGGGAAAGTTAAGACAAAGGGCTTTCAAGGATGGAGTCGTGTATAGTGTTACCTCAGCGCTGTGTTTTAAGACATTTCTTCAGCTTTTATGCTCGCCCTCCTCCTTTTTCCAGGCCAGCATTGATTACAGTGGGTAATTGTTTTCTAATTGGCCTGCAGCTGCTTATCTATCTTAGATAATTAAAGTGAAGAAGAAGAAGAAGAAGAAATAAGAAAAGAAAACGGAACTTTATTCTTAAGTAGCTGCCTATTGACTGCCTCAATCGATAGGGAGGTCACTTTGGGCAGATACGCAAGCAGGACGCGTCCTTGACTGAAATACACACTCTGACAAACCCAGCAAGACACTGCCCAGCCTCTCACTCCTGCTTCCGCCAAGTGCCCCCTTTATTTCTTATTACACCACAGTTTCGACAAACTTGGTCGTATAGTATCTGGGTGAGACATTGCAAGATGCTGACAAAAGCCTTCAATCCCGCGACACCACGTTGGAGGACATCAGCCAACCATCAGTCTACGTTCAAGAGGCGATAGCAGCAACAGCAATGAATGTCAGAGGGTGCCACAGACTGATTTATCTGTGCTGGCAGGAGCAGGCACGAACTCTGTATCTTCAAGATCTCTACACCCCTGTCAAGTTGGACTGAAACCAGACAACTAAACTATTGACTGCCCTACCACGGGTCTAGAAAATCATTAGAAAGGGTGGAGCCAGGCCACAGCGTGACTGCACAACCTCGCTCCCTTGCCAACAAAGGCATCCCAGAACCTCCTCATCGCAAACGTGCTGGATTTCACCTTCAAACCCACCCAGCTGCAAGGCACTCTGCCTTCTCACCAATGCTGACGCCAGTCATAACTCAGACGCAATTCTAGAAAGCGCTTGCTGCCCAAAGAAGTCAAGAAATTTTCCAAGAAGCTTAAGAGTTCTGTGCCTGGCTCTACTTTGTAGCGGGGGCTAGAGTCAAAACCCAGCTCCCCGCTAGCTCAGCAGGAAGGGGTGGTGTAGAGCCTTTGAAAGGCAACTCAAAACAGCGGGACTGAGACGGCAGAAGGTGTTAGACCTGACCCAGTCTGCCAGAAGTCCCGTCTGAACAGCCAGCGCTCGCCTACACACCTCAGCCAACTAAAAACCATGCACAGGGCAAGCGGGACACAACTCGCACCATAACACATCTCCCACCAACCCTGAAAACTTCGCGAGACAGCACAGGCCACTCTTCATCAGAGTCGACCAGAGAAGCTAATGACGGTCTGTAGATTAATCCGTTGGCACAACTTTGGTTTTGTACTTGGGCAAGAGGTACAATTAACAGACTGTCCTCCTAAGAGCAGAAGTCCTGACTTACCTTTTTACATCCACCTCGCAAAGCTTACAAATGCTGGGATGCTAGGTTTGAGACTCGGCTCAGCATTTTGCAGAGGCCAGAGAAAACTCTAGCATCCAAGTTTCGGGCAAACTAGAGCTGAGAGGCAGAAACCACCTACTACGGAAACCACGGCAGAGATACATTTATCCTGCTGTAGATGATCAGGATGTCACCGCGTCCATGAAAGCGGTTATACATTCTCCTCATAAATAATGGAGAAGAAACACGCACTTCTGGGGATTAGCTGACTTTCTCTTAAGATCAAAAAGAGACCAGAAAAATCTCACCCCAGATGCACCCATTTCTGATCTCTGCCTATGGAGGGATCTCAGATGGCCAGCTTAGGTGAACAGCAAGGACCTCTGAAGGTACACAAGCAGAAAGCCCTCTCCAAGCGGGGCAAGGGATTCTGCTGAAGCTTGAGCGTGGGTTAAGCTGCCTGTGTTGACTCCACCTAATTTCTGCGTACATCACCCAGACCTCAGCGCAGCAACACTGAGATGACACACACACGCCAATCGAGAGGTGACTTTCAACATGCCATTTCCAGAGATCACCTGGTAAACTAAGGAGGTCCTGTTCAACCAGCCACCCAGAAACCCCAAATTACATTCTCTAAGCACACAGCATGTTAAAAATTCAGAACCAACTTCAGCAAAGTACTTTTTAAATAAAGTATAAGGTTTTATTTGTTCTTTCCCCCTCCCTGCAAATCATACTGGAAACGCTCCAAGCAGGAACCTTCTTAGTGTCTGTGCATGTAAAACTTCCAAGCACATGCTAATTCAGTTTAATTATGGATTTACTTCACTGGCCGCATCGCTAATGCCAGAAACGGCCAATATTTGCAGCCCAGGGAACAAGGGAAAAGGAAAGCAAGGTTTTCCGTGCTCTCGCCCCTCTCAAACCCTGTCCCTGCGTCCCCATCCATTCAGAACTTCGTGTGCAGGAACACCGCAAAGATAACCCGCTCTTTATTTGTACAATTTATTAGATAATCTCCTTCTAATCGAGAACTAATTAAAGGAAGTGAATGCTTGGTTGGAAACGGGGATTAAAATGTGGATAATTATCATAAACGCTACATTTGTTGTTCCAGCTTGCTCCGTTCTCCTCCTCCCCTCTCCCTTTCCCCCCCAGTTCCTCTTCCAGGCTGCTCCTGATAATGCTTAGACTGTCTCAGAGGGGGGTTGCTTTCACAATCAATTATTTTCTTTTTGTCTCTCTGGCTAATGTTTCATTTGTGTGAGAACATTAGCGAGAACTATTTTCTTTTCCTTGTAAATTCATTTAGACGACAGTGACAGAAGGTGGGGAGGTGGCAGCTGTAGAAAAAAAAAAGAAACAGGAACATTAAACCGAAGCTTATAAATTATTTCATCTTCTCCAGACAATCCAGATCTGTCACTGCTCTGCGCGCGAGGGGATTTTTTTTTTTTTTTTTTTTTTGTCCGAGAGTTCCTCACAGGCACAAGACATTGATGTATGTGGGAGCCTGACGGGAGAGTCTCTGCGCAGCTTTGGCTGCCGCAGCTCGTTCTGCCTGCTCACCTGCCAGAGCTCCCACCTCTGCTAGCAAGGACCACGGCCACAGCAGCCTCTTTGGACACTATCTAGGTCACAGCCAGCACGGAAAAGTTTAGTTTAGCTCATCCTGTTTGGCTAAAGCACATTTTTAAGCCTGTATCCATGCAGGCAGAGCCTATTGCTTTGTTGCAGCATCCAGTTAGGACCACTTCTTGATCAGGCAAAGATTTTGAGAAGCAGGAGGTGGCTCATGTCAAGGCACACCGCTTTCAAATGAGCTTTTTGGCCAAGAAGCACTTGCAATAGACTGACACGAGGCTCCATTCCTGCAGCGACATCCTGCAAGCCCAAGGCTAACGACCCAGTGGATGGGAAGGACGGACGCTGCAGGATACGGAGCAGCTCTTCTCTCCCTGGATCAGATATTAACCACGAGAACACAAATAATTACTCCTTTAAAAGTGCCCTAGCATGAGAAAATGTGAAAAATGGGGAAAAAAAAATAGCGATGCCAGGAGCAGGCCCCTCGACAGCTTGATGCCAGAACAAGATAAGAATGTCAGCACCACAGACAAGAGGCAGCAAAACAGTGGTGGGTTTTCACAAAATGCGTTGGACAGTTTTACATCGTGTCTGGATTTTTTGAGGACTAGGCGGTAAACAAAGTGATAAAAGCACAGAAGTGAAAGGCAGGTTTGTTTTTTTTTTCTTTTATTCTAAGGAGGGGAAAGGCTCTTCCTGCCTAACCTGTCCCTGGTCATGTCATAGTCCCACCCGATGGCATGTCACAAAACACCCCTCAGTCCGTCCCCCAGCTTTCACTGTGAGGGATGCCTAGGGGACAGGACAACCCCCAGGTGAGAAAACACACAGTCCTTTGAAACGCTGTCATTCAGTTTGCTTCCGTGAGTTTGCTTTCGGTAGTCCTTCCAACAAGCCTACGAAGAAGCGATGCTCAGGAGGGCTGGGTGTGCACCAGAATGGGCACAGAGAGGTTTCCTTGTTCCATGCCAGCATCTGCTATCACACCACCATTGCCATCAGTGACTGTCCCCATTAAACGGGGACAGCAAAGCAGCCCCTTGACAAACAGCACAGATTTTGATGTCAATCCACTCCACGACTTTGGGAAAGTACCTCTGGCTTAAAGCCAGGCTCAGCTTTGGCACAAGTCAAACCAGACGAAGCACAGACTTTTCCCCACAGATCAAGGATCTTCCGATTTACATCCGTCCAGGAGAGAAGTGCTGTGTACAAATGCACAAGGCGTTAGCATATTGTTATTTCTGAAAAATTTGAACTATTATATTTCAAAGGAGTATGTAATGCATAAGCATCTGGGCTCATATATCTTTCTTATCATCCCTTCTGCCTTGAAGTAAAGTCTTGCTCTCTAAGAATCTAGACAAGAATAACACTCAAACAAAATGAAAAGCAACCTGGCTGGTGATATATATAAAAGATGACATCTCCAGAAATCCCAAACTTCAAAGGGGCAGCTTTCAGCTCATGACTATCCACATTCTCCAGCCCTCAAGGCTAGTGTCATAATTTTAAAGCCACGGGAATCATTTGATCTCTCCAAATGGCAGCTCAGTGGTCTAGCACACTTCTAGATGTCAAAAAAGCATGCACCGCCACCAGCAATATTCTGCAGGGGTTAGTCTTTGAAAGGACAGGTTGAGTTGAAACAATCAAAAGATTCAGTGGCAGGGGGAGGAAGAGGGGGGGAAAAAAGGATATTTAAATGGACAATTGCATGCTGAGGGACTTTGCAGTCCAGCTTATGCGATGCTGGAGCGCAGGGTTGACAGCACAGTGGGATGTCAGAGGTTCCCGGGCGGGACGGTCACTCCAGCATGGGGCATTAAGCTCCAAGGACTCCTCCCAGTCTCACACAACAGCCTGTAGCTCATGCAAGAGGTGCGTGGAGCCTGTTCACAGGATTAGGGAGAGCACAGGGGACTGGTCACAAGAGCGCAGATTTTCTCTGTGTCATCCCAGCAGCGTGGGGAAGCCATCCTCCTCCTCATCCTCCAGAGCACGCTGCAAGTACCAGCCCTTCCCGAGGACACTCGGAGAGTGGGCGAAGAGGAGGGGACAGGAGAGGCTGCCAAGATAAGTAATTGGATGCCTGCTAGCGAGAACTCTTAATTAGAGGCTTTTCAGCAGCTCGGTGTTTATATGGAGTTAATGTATTTACTTTGATGTATACACACTGTAATAAACGAGCACCCTTCCTATGCTCCGGCAATTACAGAAGCGTATTGCAAACAAACAGACCCACCGCCTCCCACAGACGGGCTCACGCACAGCGACCGCAAGGAGCCAGCCTGCGAACCTGCCTCTCTCCCCTTCCCCACGGCCCAGAGGCGACCTGCAGAGCATCCCGGAGAGATGGGATGGCCACAGGTTTTCCTGCCAGAGCAGGGTCTCTTAGTCCAAGTGGGCTCAGTGGGTGAGAAACTTTACCTGATCCAGCCTGGAACCCAATAAATCAAGCACGGTTTTCATATTGCAAACTGGGAGAAGCACCTCCTTATAAGCAGGCCACTGAATTGCACACTCGTGGCAGTTTCTGAACAGATTGGGGATGCTGCGTTGCCACAGTTTAATAGAGTGAGTATTTATTCCTGTGTGGGAGAAACACTCCATTATCTGGTTTATTAATTGTTAGTTAAGTAATGGGAAGGTGCCCAGAGCAGGAGATGAGCCCTCATCACTTGTTATTAGCTTAGAAACCAGCAGAAATAAAATAACTGAAGATAAATTATCACAAGTGCTGCCCCGAGTACCGCAAACTGACAGATCTGCTCAGAGGGGAATTCACAGAGCGCTCTCGCGGGAAACAGAGAAGAGATAGCAATAGTCAGTCCAATTTTATACTTTTTTTTTTAAATGAAAAGATTTCATCATCTTTGATTTTGAACACCACTCTTCATGGCTGGGATCACATAGATATTCATGGCTGAGAGGGTATCCCTGCTTCTGCAGGAAAACTCAATTTATTAGTCTACCACTGGGAAAGCGAGACAGGCTTTGCATGGATAGCACAATGCCGCACAAAAAAAAGAGGTTTTTTTTTTTAAAAAAAAAAAATAATAAAAAAAGCAACCTGCGGCTGCAAACAGCCTGCTCTGCTCACTGCAGGGCTGCAATAGCCTCAAAAATACAGGCAACCCCATTACCAGCAGTCTGGACCAGGGATGGGAGTTTCTATAAAATTAATTTAACAAGGACCTCGAGCAGCAGTCAAGAAACCAGCAATGAAAAGATCCAGGAGTCTGCCTGGAATCCCAGAGAGGTAAAACCACCCAAGTTTCTCAAACACTGTAACAGCTACCAGATCTAAACGAGCAAAATCCAACTATGTGTTCAGCATCCACATTCATATCCCCAAAATTCATCTTCCAGTGGTGGCCATATAGTCTCAATTTGCTGGTTCTCACACCTAGGCACAGTTTTGAGCAGGTTGCCCATCCAGGCAGAGCATTCCTGCCTACACACAACTCAACTACAGCGAGGAATAGGAGGCTCCTACCCACGTAGAGAGGAAGGTCTTGGATCCCACAAGGTGGGTGCCCACAGGGACCTGGGCCAGCAGAAGTCACCATGCATTTATCAGACAGGCTTGCAATTCAAGAGGAAAACAGAATAACATGATACACAGCCCAACAGGCTAGCCAACCAGTTAGTGTGCCATTACACTGAAGAAATTGAACTAAACTGATGCATTTTGGGCTACAAATCAGAGGAGGCAGAGTTAAAAAAAAAGAAAACGGATAGTCGCTCTTGTCCTTGCACCCGTTTGCCCAGACAACTGATCCGAGTAGCCTTTTTACAGCACATCCAGCATTTTTACCTGCAGTTCTGTAATGAAAGGTAGATATAAGGAGACCAGGAGACTGAGCCAACATCAGCAGCATGCTAATATTAGCCAAAAAGCAGCTACAGCCAAAGCTTCGGTCTAACCTTTGCGTGTTGAAGCTGAAAACGAACCAGGGCCACGGCCTGATCTAGGAGAACGCAGAAGCACCTGAGGCTGTTCTCCACCCATGCAACCAGGCTCTGCTCCCCAAGGAGGCAGCCCCTGTCAACAAAATATATCTTTCTGGATCCTCCAGACAGAGGATGCAGCCCCAGATTACTCACTCCCCAGTAGTTTACATCTGTTTAAAAAAAAATAATGCAGGTTTTAATCACACGCTTCATTTGGTGACCAAACACCAGAGTTTGTAAGACAGTAAGTGATCTCCAAAGAATTAATTGTTCTTATTTTAGTCTCCGCAGTATATGCAGAGTTTGCCCTCCCAGCTGTCCCAGCTGCAGACACAGCAGGAGAGCTGCAGCACCCTGAAGTCATCCCCATAGCCCAGAAGCAGCCCTGCTCGCTCCACAAAGCCCTTTTTAAAGAAGTTTGACAAGAGTTGTGCCACTTTCAGAGTCTTAGCTCTTCAGGTAAGCATCTCCTACTCCACATTTCGTTTAATCTCTTCTAGAAGTACAGAGATAAACACTGTTTCATCTGCATCCTGCAACAGAGCACCCTACATCCAAGCTCATTCCCAGAAGTATTTGTTTGCAAGAAAAAAAGACAGCCTGCTCCTAGCCCTAGAGGACTCCAAAAACATTGCATCTAGCTCAGTCTCTTTACTAGCATGTGTATCTCAGGTTAAAACAGAAGAATTTCTTAACAGAGTAGCAGCCCTCTGAGAAACTAATTAGCTCAAGTCTGCTCCCACATCCACAGTCCCCAAATATTTCTTACCTGCTATCCCAAGTTTTCAAATTTCGTCTAACTTCAGCTCCCAGAATGAAGCAGAAAACTTTCCTAGCGCCTCACTCCTGCTTTTATAAATTCTTGCAGCTATGAAACTGTTCACAGGTGGGCTAACTATGGCAACCCAATTAGGCCTCCCTAACACGATCCTTTCATTTAAGTGGATCCAGGTGTACCTTTCAATTTCTTAGGGTGCTTCCTTTGCTGTATCTTCCCAGAGAGGGTACTCTACCGCTAAACTGCTTATCAGTTGAAGAATGCTTTGCAAACGCTCTATTTTCCTGCACCTATCTTGTAACTTTGAGGATATACAACTGATTTGAAAGTGCCAGTGTTTAAAAAGGAGCTTTTTGTTCCTGGGTACTACCTAATACCGCAGAGGTAGATGAGCTTTGGGTGAGATGAAAGGAGATAGACGTGCCGGCAAGAAGCTTTTCCTCGTATTACCTCTACGTGTTGATAACCTGGGTTATTACTTCATCACGGCACTGTTTCTCATGGATAAATTCTAAGGTTTATATATGAAAATATAGCACCTGCTATCAATATAAGCATTTTTTCCTAGCTAAGGGCTGCTGATGAGTGCTCCATGCCCTAATCTTCTCTGAGATGGGAACAAGGCTCCCTAGCTGCAGTCACGCCTTGCCTGTGGAAGATGATCCTATCTCTCTTTTCCCTTTCCAGCCTGGCTTTCTCAGCCTCTGAACTTAGACTATTTGTGCTTAATAAAAAGGTATTTTTCATCATTCATGGGCATTTAGCGCTGTTCCTGCAGGCGCAGTTGTGTTCCTCTCTAACTCCATCCCTTTGCAAGTCTCCGCTCTGGTGTCCTGAATAGCCGCACTGCAGTAAGTTTATGCTAAAACTTTTGCAAGGATGTAGCTTAACTGGCTGACGGGTAGAGCTAGAGAGTGCTGAAGACACAGGGAGGACATTAGCATTAGAGGTAGAGTGGGGTGCACGCCAGGCAAAAAGATCCAGGTCAAAAGAGGCCGGCCCCAGCTCTCCCTCCTGCTGGTGCTAACGCTGCTCCAGAGGTGATTTTGTCTTGGAGAAAGCTCTCACGTACACTGTGATTTTGTGAGAGGCAGGGACCAGAAAGGTAGGCAGGATGAAAATCAATCAAGATTTGTCAAATACACTGGAGAACTCATTTTTATGAGATAAGTGCCTTCAGAGGAAGCGTTGGTAGACACCTACCACATGTTCAGCCTGCTTAGTGGCAAAGTATGCAACATTAATCACTGTCACTTGAAGGGGCCAGGTTCCAGCTGAACCATCTTCCAAGTTTCTTCCTCCTTCAGCCACCCTCTCCCCTTTCCCCTCCCTGTCCACTCACAGGAAGATGAGTTGCATTCACAGCCCTGTGAACCTGCAAAGCAGGCTGATGCTCTTGGCAGCTGCCATACCAACCCATCATTTATCCGATGCCGAGACACCCTCTGTGCTTCAGCTAGTAACACCGAATGGACTCTCTTTTCACGCAAGATAATTAGCGGTGTGGGCCAAAATGGTGTTAGAGATGCCTACGGCCTCTTAGCAGTTGAAGTTCATGTGCTGCTGTCGCACTGCAGTGGGACCTTGCCCGTAGAAGCAGCCAGGAGAAGACAAAGAGGCTGGCTTAACAAACACCCTCTTCTCAGAGCAATTACCAGCCGCAAGTGAAGATGGCTTCATTGGCCAGGCCAATTGCTGACCACTCAGGAGCCTGAGCTCTGCCAAAAGAGTGGCTTGGGAGCAGGAGCAGATCATAGGAAGCCCCCAGCAGCACTGGAACAGAAGAGCCTGCAAGGACCCGAGTTGTCCAAGTAAGTTATAGAAGAGGCAAAATCGATGTGCTTTCAGGACATTATCTCCAGCCTCCTCCACCTGCCTCCTGCTCCCCGTAACATTTCTTACTGTAGTGCACCATTTGCTGCTCTGAGGCTTTGCTGCGTCTTGCGCTCACTCATCCTGAAGGAGAGTGACGGGATTTCATCACAACAGGGTGAGGGGACAGCCCTGTCCTGAGGGGTATTCACAATGGACTCCTCTTTTTCCACGTGTCAACGCATTTTCAGGCTGAGATTTTTTTATTGTCTTACTGCAGATCTTGTTCCCACATTTTAATAGCCTGAATTATGGGTCTCAGCTCTTATTTTCAAGGTATACCCCCAGGTAGTCACATTGGATAATGCCTGCTAGGTTAAACACTGCACCTAGTGAGCGGGGAAAACTGATTTGTGGCAATAGGTACGAAGACTCTGTGGATTGCACTATGAAGACTAGAAGGAGAGAAAGAAATGGCTAGGAAGTCATGAAAAGACCCTATTTTTCAGGTCTTAAGCCAGTTACCATCTTTAGGGATTAGCTTCAGCTATGGAGCAAATTGCCCTAAGCCCCCCTGCCACAGGGTTCTGCTCTGCACCACTGCAGCTGTCATGGGGGATGCAGTACGGGATTAGAGAGACGAAGCTCTACTGAGATCTGTTCCTTGCAGCAATGATGACACCCGTTGCAGGAGGAGATGAGCGGCATTTCCAAAGCTTCTTGGCCAGGTAAGATTATATCACTTCAGCAGGACTTGATTTAACAGAACAGCAAAGGGAGACGGGCAACAAGGACCATAAAACCTACTTCCACTCCCCCAGTTGCCAGAAGAAAAGTTGTCGAGTCAAGAGGCGTAGCTGCCTGCTCTTGCTCAGCCAGGCTCTATTTGCCGGCACGGCACTTCCTAGGCAGGGCTTGCTGCAGATTTATTTTCTGCTTCCCCTCTCACCTCTTCATACATCTTCCCTGCCTCTCGAGAGCTTTCAGCTAGAAGGCTGAAACAGCACCAGCATCGTGCTTGCTGGGCAGCCCTTCCCCATACCCCCTCTCTCCAGGTTACCAGTGACGGTGCAGAAACGCCCGTGCCATCCTCCTCCGCGGGTGCGGGCAGCAGTGACGGGGCGGCCATGCCAATAACTGAACCACCACCTCCGACCTCGGGGCTGCAGGGTTAAGGGCACGCTGCCCAGCCCGGAGGCAGCTCATCATTCAGCACGGCTCAAACACCAAATCTCATCATGCATTAAAACGTCAGCCCTTGGTGACAGCGAGCACTTGAGGGCAGCAACCTGGCTGGAGGTGGGGGAGGACAGCTGTCTGTGACCTTACCCCTTCCCTTGTAGGCTCAGTCACGCTGCAGCAGGGATGTGCACACGAGAAGAGCCGCTCTGCCTGCAAAACTCTGCCTTCAGCCTACAAAAAGCGGCAGGGTAGCTTACTGCAATGTGTTTTCCCTATGCTACCACAATTTTGGGAATACCTTTTTCTTTGGGCAAGCCTAACATTGCCATTGACTTCCTTGTGCGTCATTGACATCAGCAATGACTTTGGCATCCAACGCAAGGGGCAGCTGCCAATGCTGGGGATATACGAGGACCTTGAGACCCTGTCACAGGTGGTAGCACAGGTTGTATTTTGGAAGAGAGGATCACTGCCGGACACAGAGGGTCTAAGGAGTCTCTGGATCTTTGCTAGAGGAGGGAGGGACTCAACTTCCAAACCACCCTGCTCACTTCCCTGCGGCAGGGACTGCTGCTGGCATGCACCACAAACACGAGAAAAATTGGGGCGAAATCCTCTAGACCAGGCAAAGGAAAACAACAGAGCCGAAGAGAAGCAAAGCCAAGCAAACACCCTGCTCTGTCCCCACCTCACCTATCAGGGACCCTTTCAGGGTTGAATCCGCAGAATCCCAAGAATCTGAGCTTTTTGGGTTACAACGGGCCCGTGTTCCCATGCCAGGGTGGCACCAAACCCAGCTCTCCAGAAACTGCACAGCAGCAAGGTAACATAAGTCACGAGTGCTGTGTGTTTTGGAGTCACTTATCACATGCTGTAGCAGTCTGGGGACAAGACAGACCTGGACCGGCGCACGTCATCCCACAAGGGCTGTTACGAGCCATTCATTCGTAGCTCAGGAGTGAGGGCAATTCAAAATTAATTCAACAGGTTGTAGCAGTAAGGGCGATCAAGGACCTAGACCCTAATTTTATGGAGCTGCTGTCAGCACACAGAAAAAAGATCAGAGCACGCCTCCATGGAAGTCTAGGGCACTAGAAAAAAACATAGCCAACATATTCTGCAGCTATTGGACAAGGAGGAAAATGAATAAAAAAATCAGGCTGCCAATGCCCCAGACTGCTCTTCTCTCATCCTAAAAAGGAACAAGGATTCTGAAAATTGGGTGGAGAGAATCTGCAGTAAACATCAGAAAGTCAAGGTTTTTAACTTGGGTTTATCTTTCCTTCTCAGTTTCTACATCAGAGAAAGAAAAAGCTTTCAAATGCTATATATACTATCATTTTTTACACTTTTTTTCCCTTTTGCTTGGCAATGAACAAAGGCTTCACTCCTACATCAAATCCTCCAGAGTCCAGTCAGGAAACCCACTGCCAGGGTTATCTCATGACTTATGGACTATGGGAGAAATGGATTGTCACACAGTAGAAATCACGAAAAAATACTTCTGACTCGTGGGTGCAGGAGGTTCAAGGGATGGACTAGAGGGTGTGGTATCTTCTGGCTCTCTCTGGCTCCGAAAAGGCACAAGCCAGGATGAGCTGAAGTCCTGTTACCACGCACAGGCACATGAGCACTTTGGAAAGGGTAGCAAGAGGGATATCTTCACCGTCTCCCAGCTCTGGGTTACCTCCCTGCTGTCAGAAACTGGTGACCCCTAACCAGATCTGGCAAAAAGGAGGGTGAGGACGCTCCGTAATCCACTCCAGTGCAAGTCAAACCAAATTGTTAAATCTCAGCTGCTTCTCCCCAGTCTTTCTGCTCTGAAGCCAGAGATTTATCCAGAACAAAGGGGGAGTGGAGGGAAAAAAAATAATAGAGACTTCAGATACAAGTATTTATTTGCAGGTGCTGAATGACCTCTTGATTAACTCTGCAACCTGCTGCTTACTTGCCTCTAGCCCTTGCTGCTTAGCGATTCACAGAGAAAGTATTTTAGCTCAGCAAAGAGGACTTTCAGGCTGAAATTTGCCTGATGTGGGTAGCAGGGCAGTAATTGGTTTGAAAAGCAAAACATTGAGGAAGAACATGGAACTAATCTGAAACCCTTTTAGCTAGATAAAGGCTTTGATTTACCATCGGCACAACTTCTCCAGACCTAATAAAGAAGCATTATCACGGCAGCAGATGTTAAATGCAAGCATTACTTTAAAAGGTGGGGGGGAGGTAAGAAAGAACGAACGAACGAACGAACCTGTATATAGATACAGATAGATAGGTACCACGGTAGGCTCTCAATTGCAGGCTTTCACATCCCTCTCTTTTACAGTGGGATATCATCAAAATTAACAAGATAATATATCATTACAGGAAAGGAATGGCTATCACACCCTTATACTAGCAGCCCAAAGAGGATTTGAATACAGGATCCTTCAGCAGACTGTCTTCCCGAGTCATCGGCATTGCCATTTGCTCCAAGGAGCACACGCAGAAATATGTGGCAGATAACAACGTTTCTGGAGGCATTCATAACACAAACAGCGTAAAGCATTAGGTGAGGCTCCTGCCTGCCAGGGAAAAGCCCGAGCAGCCGGGTTTGGAAAGCAGCGACATACTGAAATCCTGGGTGTTTCAAGGAGAATTTGGGCAGCGCTTTTTAGTTTATTCATGATTTACCACATGGTATGGGGTTCCCCTTTTCAGCCTGGGACAAGCCTTACTCAGAAAAAGAAGAGTTCTGTGCAATATATTACCTCTTCCCATCTAAACGCAGCAGCAAAAACAAGATAATCAGATCTGTGACAATTTAATTATCACCCTCCTAAGGCAGCTGCCCCATCCCAACCCTGTTAGGGAGCCCATGGTGTGCTAAAACCCCACGACTTGGCCAAGACCTGCTGGGAAGCCAGCAGCAAAGCATCTCTGCAAGGCAGCTGCCTCGGGAGACTGCATCCTCTTTCTGTACATCACCTTTTTAAATGGGAAAAAAATGATTGAACCTCAGATCAGGAATTCAAGTAACTTAAATACAAAAAGAGCCTTAAAATCTTTGCAGGACCCTGACACTGGTCCGTACCTAGGGAAACACATGGAAGGTGGGCCCATCCATCCGGACTGAGGAATCCCCTTTCCTTCTTGTATCGGGGATGCCAGAACACTTCGAGGTGCAACAACTTGCAGGTAGCAGGAATGCTGCGTTTTCTAGCAAGGAGGGGACACGGGGAGTCCTCTAGCAACATAAGTCAGTTCAGATGGTGCTGGCTTACAGGTCCCTTCCTTTAAATTGATTAATAATGACACATTTAAATGGATAACATAAATTAATTTCTGAATCGCACCATTAGTAAGTAATTAATTTCTTTGCTCTGTGAAACTAAGATATCACTGTTATCTAAATCCATAAAGAGAAGAAATGCTGAACGAGGACTCCATTAACGTAAAAATTGATTTTTCCATTTACCCTCTTCTGAGGGTTTTTTTTCCTCCCCCTCCCTCCAATGCATTTATTTTTCAAGTGGCTGGGGGTGGGGAGAGTAACCTAATTTATACTTCCAGTGGTAATCAAAAGATCATGCATGCTCATTTCAACCAAATGATGTCATTATGAAGGCTGTTAAAGCTGGGGTTGCCTTGGAAACGCAAAACACTGATAGTTGAGGTTGGACATCTGACTTCTCTGTAGGCACAGTAATGAAGAAATGGTGTGGCCCTGCCAGACCTGGCCTGACTGGTCACGCTGGGAAGATCACCCCAAGTTATTCAGATGGTCTCTTTCGCACATATCAGGCTACCATTTTTCCTCTCCCTCCCACCACCTGCCGTAACCTATTACTTTTATGGAGCCAGGAGCAGGGAACTCGCTCGGTTCAAAGGCAAGCAGAAATGACGAGGCGTGGGGTAGGACCGGCTCGTCCCAGTGGGAAGGACACGCCAGCTAAAGGCTGTGTGCTGGCTCACTTCTGCGTTGCAACCCAAAAAGACACAGCTAGTGCCTCTGCCACCCTCTTGGTGCAGCCCAGGACTGAGAATTCCTGGGGGCTCAGGGTGTCTCTGCCAACCAGAGCCAGGATCCAGCTGTAGCCAAGGTGTTAGATCCTCCTTTCCAAACTGAGGGACTCAGTAAATGGTCTAGGACACGTTCAGCCTTGGTGGAGGAGATCACGCACTCAGCATCCTGTCGCCTGCTCCAGAGGGGAAGGTGCAGCCTAGGAGAGGGGAGCTTTATTTTGGGTGTCCCGGAGCAAGGGGTGTCCTTGCAAAGATCAGCAACCTCACTCTGGCTGGATAAAACAAGACATGTCTGTCCCCTTTTATAGTCCTGGATCCTTCAAGTGGAGATACTTGACTAAAAGTTATTTTTAAAACAATTCCAGAATGGAACTGACTTCCTATCTACTGCTTAAAGAGGAAAAAAAAAAAAAAAGCCTTCATTTTTTTCCACACCGTGAATATTTCCATGGCCATTCTGCCAAGATGGCTTTAGACAGCTGTCCCCACTGGTGTCATTTGCATGGGGCAGACAATGAGAAACGGTTGACACCGGTTAGGCAGCAGGCTCTGAGCAGCCCAGGACTTTGGTCCACCAACAGAAAAGAATGCAGACTGATGCTATGGTTTCAGGACAAATCCCTGGGTCTCTTTAGCCCTTTCTGCTCTTCCCAGTTCAAGGTACTGGGAGAGAAAGTTTAGGAATAAACTGGAAATGCATTAGTACCACTGATGCAAAGAGCCACATCTGCCTTCCTCCGCCGAGAAAGCCCTGTCCCTCCCACAGGGGTCCTTCAGCTGTGCCAAGCCATGAATTTCACTGTTCCTTTTCAGCTCTTTTTTTACCTACCCTGTCCCAAGAACAATGCAATGTCATCTCTGATCACATCATGCTGAGCTGAAAGCCAACTTCAAGGTACACCTCGGAGAGAAGAGGGCACAGCCTGAACCACGTCTTCAAATGTAGGCGCCGTATCCACCACTCTAAAGAAGAGAACAGAGCGAGTTGAATTATTTACAGTGAGTATTTTGACTGCATCTTTTTTTTCCCCCCTCCTCTTGTTAAAGAGCACAAAACAAAACACGCATACAAACAAGTCAATGGGATGAAACATTTACTACCTGTGCAAGGAGTGTTAAATGAACTCATCGCAGCTTCCCGATGAATATCCGGATGTCCCCTAGTCACTGCCAGGTTTTTTTCACTTTGGTGAGTAGGTAATGACATTAATACCACCATGTGATCTTCTTTCTCTTCCCTTATTGAGTCACCTTCTCCTTATGAGCAGGAGTTTCTTTTAAGGTTCATCAATTGAAAGTGTTTGAATGCACCGAGAAAAATAATAAAAAGAACATTTCATAACATTGGCAGGGGCATTTCAGGCATGAGCACTTTGAATATTTATTCGCCCTTTGTGCGAGCAATCTCAGCAAGAAAAAGTCAGCGTGAATAAAAGGAATTGCAAATACCAGCGAAGTAGCTTGGTAGTTTTCATTCATGAGAATATTTGCACAGGCTCCTGGGAGAATTATCAGGCAAGGTAATATAAAATCCCTTGTAGCGTCAAAGCTTTGGACACTCCGTAATCCTCCTTGTCCAATGAAAAACATCTTTTCCTGAGAGCTGAGGGTCTAAGCTGGGTTTTTTTTTTCCCTGGCCTGGGAAGCCTGGAGAAGGATTGGAAAGGCTTGGAGAACTGTTATCTTTGCCCTGTTTCTGTTTCATAGTGCCTCATATTTTCTCTGCCTCTCCTCTCCCACCCCCTATTTCTCCTTTGAGCCAAAATGGAGAGAACAAGCTAAGCTTCCTTCAGAAGTCCAAAAAAAAAAACCAGGGGAAAAAAAAGAGATGGCCAAGCAGCCAACAGCGTTGGAGCTGCAGGAAGGTGGGGGACTCACAGGGAAAAGCTGGTCGAGGAGCAAGTCAGAGCAGAACTTTGTACCACAGGTCTGGATTAGACAAGATCCCATCTGGGATCAAAATGAGAACGAATTGCTAAGGAGTAGAGACAAAACATCCTTCTGCCTGGGAAAGAGAAAGCAGGATAGCAGTATCCAGTGAGTTTTGGGGGCTCAACAATAAAAGCACCGGGGCCAATTTACTCACAATTAGCCTTTATAAGCAAAAAAATCCTACAGAATTTCATTCTTGCCATAGGATTTTATAGGGTGGTTCAGAAACTTACAGAAAGGATATTGTTTTCCATTATATTACGCAGGTTTTTAGAGCATTTCTCTAGAACCCTGTTGGTTTCAGCCCTGTTAAATTCAATAACTTCCCTAAGGGAGTGCTTTAAGTGTCAGGCTTGATTCAGTTATATAAAGGGATAAGGGAATAATCGTTAGACAGTGCACAGGGATGGGAGAAGTGGTTTTGTGTGGCACCAGTCTTATTTAAGAACAGTCTGAATTTATAGATGAGGCTGATGAGAAAGTTGGAAGCAACTAAAGAAGCGTAAAAGACAAAACCCAGGCAGTGCTTTTAGAGACAGCTGTGATTAACTGGGATACCACAGAGACATGAGGATGGTTTCAGACGAGTATTTTAAGTGGTTTTAGATGCTTGTCTCGGTTTCATCAAGATCATGTCCCACATACTCTTCTTGCTATTCATAACTTAAGCTATGGGCACTGGAGTTTGTACAAGAGCCTGTATTGCTTGCTCTGCAATTAACACATCCTGCAATTAGCAATCCAAAACACTGAAGTCTAATATTTCTTCTTACTGCTAGTACAGAACATTTTACTTCTAATACACTGTTGTCCTTGCACCTTAATTTATTATGACAGTGTGAACCATGACTAATCCTTCTGAGCGCTGAGCACAGGCACAGACCAAAAACCCAAATCAGCATCTCTCCTTCCAACTACTCACCTAGCATCCTCTCCAGAAAGAGGGGAGGTGGACAAAAATGGCCTTCAGGAGACAAGGAGTGTGAAGCAGGATGAATATCTCCACCCAAGACTTGCTCTGATCAGGAGGCACCTGCAATTTGAAGAGGAGAAAGGGCGTGAGGCTGGTTTTACAAGGTGTTGCAGCAGGGGAAGAGGCAGTTCCCAACAGCCAGGTTTCTAAGGGCACATGTGAACTTAATGATGCTCTTGATAGACTTTTCACCTAGCCTGTGCACCTCAAATGATTAAAAAAAAAAGGCAGGCAGGCCCAACTCCATTTTCTTCACTAACAGAACCAAGTAACATACATTTTTCAGCCACCAACTAAAAAGACTGAAGCTTTCTGCCACTAACCAAGGATATTTATCAGCACTTCCCAGAAGATCTGCTTCATAAATAGGTTATCCTCAGATTCCTCACCCACACCTGAGACCCTTCAGGAGAAGGCACCTCATGACTCACCACCACCCTTCGGGCCACGCTCATGCGTTGTGTGGTGCCTTCCCAAGCCTGCATCCAGTGATGCTCAAGATGCTGTTGAGAAACACTGCCAACACCAGCTCCGACTGCAACGTGAGCCTGGGTATTGCTGGAGTCAGCAGCAGGCGAGGCAGATTTGGAGCCTTTCCCCATTTGGCCATCAATGACCAGAAACCAGTAGCAACAGATGGCAGGGCTGGTCGGTGCCAGAACATGGTGAGGTCACCCACATCCCTCCCTGCAGCACCCACGTGGCTGGGAACAAACTTCTTCCTCGCCTCTGTCCGCTCGGGCATCACTTAATGCCCGAAGCCTGGAGATCAATAGCTCCTACTTTTGTACAAGTCAGGACAACTGCAGACACTCTTCCCAACTACCCAAATGCCTCATTTATCTCTGAAGTTACGCAGCTCTTCTCAGCGCCGTGGTGGGTGCAGATTTCCTGGTCCATCATTACGGGCCCTTTTTATGGCTTCTTTGGGTTCATCCCTGGCCTGAGCGTGAGATGCTCCATTTGTTTTGGCAAGAACGTCCCTGAGATTTATACCTATAATTATACAGGTAACCTTTCCGACAGGGAATTTTAAAATGATCAACGCTAAAGCAACCTACACATTAAATGTGATTAATAAGACGCCAAATGGCCGCGAGCCTGCACCTCCCTGCTTGTTAAGCATGTCAGCTGGAGTGTCCCCGGCTGATCCTGCTGCTGCGAAACATTGTGGGACACCCAGAAATGGTGTGGAGTGGCCTTGGTCCTTCCTGTTGGACATATCCACTTCTCCCAGGCAATGCCCACGGGAGCGTTAGGGTACGCATCAGCACAGAGGATGACATCCATCTCCCAAAGTTTCATTTCTGAGGATGGAGACTTCTTCTGGTCCTTGTTAATACCTTCTCCTGCCCCTCCTGCTCTTTGTCCTTTTATCCGCTTCCCGGGGGGAGCTGTACCGGTACAGCCACAGCCAGAGGGATGCTGAAGAGGTGACGGCAGGATCTCAAGTGACAGGAGACAGACGAGCGCCAGCCTGGCTGGGAGGCAGGTTAAACGAGGTGCCTGCTCCCTCAGCGCAAGGTCCTCTCTGCAGAATTGTCTTGCCATTTCCAGGGGTGCCTAATGGAGCTCTTCTCCTCGCGCACTGAGCAGGCACCAGCTTCACTTGCTATCAAAGCACCCACTACCCATATAATCGGGGAAAATAGCATCTGTCAGGGTATCTATCATGACTCGTGGAGGCACGGGGTCCCCTCCTTCCACCAGAAAGGGTTGCACGAGCATAAGACGAAGCTTATGTGCAAGCTTAGCTTGCCCTGTGCAGCACTGCCGAGGAAGCCGGCTTCACGGTGTGCTTGGCAGGTTGCATAGTGCTACCCGTTATGGCCCGCATTGAGTCGAGGTTTTACAAAGCTTGCATTTTGCTGATGGGTTGCCCAAAGACAGTAAAAATCAGTCACAGTCAAGCTTGCATTGACCTTCAGTTGACGGCTACAGCAGACTAAAATTACAGGAGAAACCCTGATAGCTGCTTCCCTATTCTCTGGATAAAGTTATTGCATATAAATTGTGTATTGATTAGAGGCAGGAAACGTTAAGAAGCCACTTTGGGAAAACTGGAGGGTGGAAAGAAATTCAGGGACTGACAAAAGAGCTACTTTAATTAGGAAGGAAAGCAAAGTAGTGGGAACCAAAAACAAACACAGCCTCCCCTCAAGAGCCTCCCACTCCAGATATGAAAATCTGATCAGGAATCGTCTCTTTTAAGGGAAGGAAACTGGATTTTGGAGTTGTTTTGGCTGGGCAATGGATGCAGGAAAATGAGCTGGCTTCCTCCCTTCACCCAAACACTGACAAGGATGGAGACTGGGGAAAAGAGCAGCTATACTTTTTGCCACTCCTGGATTTTGCATGCCAAATGGGGAAAGCAATAGATCACCTAACGAGCGTGTAATGACCACGCTTGTTTCTACCTCCTAGCTCAAAGTGCTTACAGGGTAATTACACTTTTTGGACTTATTAGCTGTAATTACTAGGTCCTGTAATCTGCAGAATGTGTCATTACAGTATGGGCAACCTCAAGTGGTCTAAACACACTCAGGAAAAGTTTCTTGTTTCTCTTCAGCTTTGCCTGCCTCAACCTTAGATGACCATCAAGAGATGAGGTGCATGTTCTCACACTGGGAAGCCTCGACAGCCCCCCAGGACCCTACTGGAGGCTGCCATTCCCTGACCTGGGACAGATGGGACACTTGTGGGAACATGCACAGCCCTGGCCTGCAGCTGATTACAGGCTACAGGAGTCTTTCAGAAATTTGGCTCTCATTCATACAGCCAAATAACATGTGGCGTTGGTAGTAAAGTCACAGCACTCCTTTGGATAGACACCATTACGCCAGGAGCGGCTGGATCAGCTACAGGGTTTCAGCTCCTGCCTCCTGTCACTTTGCTACTGGGCACTGCCAGGACTCTGCCTTCAGCAGGATGCCTTTTGAATTACATACCTATCCATAAGCAGAAAATAGAGGTTTTAAAGTCAGTTTGGGTCTACGTAAAACCCCTGCCAGCTCAGCGCAGATGGGACCGGTCAGGGCCAGAGAGAATGCAGGTTCCTGGGCTTATCTCAGCGTACAGAAATGAACGGGTTTAGGACTCTCCTACCTACCAGACTGGTACAGCCCAGGTTTCTCCCCACCCCAAATTCTGTGCCTGTGACTCACTCCTCCTTTCGCCTGCAGTAATCTGCCTGCTGGGTTTCCTGTCAGCCTCCCCTGTTTTTCAGGGCACAGGCTGGACCCACACCTCCAGGCAGCTGCTCCGGTCCATCCCTGCACGCAGCAGTCCCCCCCTGCAGCCATCTCGCAGCCCAGATCCTACCTTTGCCCCCAAAATTAAACACAGCCTCTCAATTAATGTTTGTCTCCCTTTCCAGACAAGAGAGAGCTGGCAGCTTGGCCAGGACTGGAAAGGCAGAGTCTGTGGGAAAGTCTTGGATTCCCACACCTTGGACAATTAGCTTCTCCATACAATATTTCCCAGGGCAGCTTAGCTTTGCTAGTGCAGCCTTTTTCCCAAAATCCCTTTAATTTCACACTGGTGCATGAAACAGGAAAACCGGTCTGCCCGTCCACCCCTGCAAAGCACAGCCACACACAGCTCCGTCTGGGGTCATCAGGGCTTCTGGTGGCACCGTGCTCCTGTTCAGAGAGCAGGGACAAGGGGGACCCTTTATACCGAAGGCTGGAAACCACCCGCAGCAGACGCAGAGAGGTGAGAGATCCCTCCAAGAGGACGGATGAGGAGAGGAGGTGAGCCAGCTCGCCTCTACCTCAACACCCAGAGGCCTCTCAGATCCAGGTTTTCCTACAAGCCAGGAGGCTGTAGCAGAGATGCCCAAGGATGAAGACAGCTCTGCATCGGTTGCCTCTGGTGCAATGCCTCCAAGGCCGTTACGCCACAATGACCACAAACCAGACAATGCTACAGAGCCCAGCTTGACCTAAATAAATTGCAGCAGCTGTACCTCAGTTCTGCCTCTGACCAATCTTTGAGCGGTTTTTCTTTTTCCCCAACATACGTCTTTACGAAAGCTTTGCAATCCATCCTTACGTGATACAAAGCCAGGTTTTACTTCCTTCTCATTCCCGCTTATTGTTTTGGCCAAAAATCTACTTGCAGGGGGAGAATAAAAAAAAAGTCAAACAAAACCAAAAAAGCTTGTGGGATATCCTGGACTGCAATGTCCCCTTCCATACAGGGTCAAGGAAGTAGCCAACATTAGGATCAAATGGCAGAATAAAATCAAGCAGTGATTAAAGTGGAAGATGGGAAGATGTAGTGTCAAGTATGTCACTTGCTGTCTGCAGACAGTGCCGGGTGGCAGCATCCCTTACTATCCCCCTTTGATCAGCAGTGAGCCTGGGCCACGGCAGCAGTGCCCCTGTCCCGACTCTGTTCATGGCAGTGCCCCAAAAAGCCAGGCAGGCAGAGGGGGACGTCAGGCTCCCCACAGGGGTAGGGACCGCCTGGGATAAGTGACCTCTTCCAGAGGCAGCAAACTCCAGCCCCACTAACAGAGCTAATGCATTTCTCCAGGACAACAAAATGCAATGCAGTACAACATGAACAAGCATTTTCATGGCAATTTTACTTGAATTTATACGTGACTTCTCTTTATGAGCATCTAATACACCCTAAAAGCAGTACTCACCTGTGGGAGCCTGGTGGCCACCTCATGCTGGGCTGAACAGGAGAGCAGTGGTAGTGTAAAACCAGAACTTTGTCCTTGTAACCACCTAGTGAGAGAAAAAAAAGAAAGGGAAAAAAAAAAAAGCATCACCACTACTTTCTTTTTGTTTCTTTGGGAACTAACACCCCATCCGTGATGCAAACAATGAGCTACCTAAATAGACAATTTCTGGTTTCTCTTCCCTCTGGGGAAGCCTCTGAGGAGCCTCCACAGAAGTCAGTAGAGCTCATTTGGGTCTATACAGATGTAAGAGGGAGGAAAGCGGACTGTAGGCTTCAAAAGCAATGCCACAGGTACTTGCCACAGTAGCTCCAAGATTTCTGGCCAGCAGCCAGCAGGTTAGATGGCCAGATAATCCAAAAGTATCACTTATGTTTTTGCATGCTTAAGATTTGCCACCTTATTTCTCTGCAGCAAAAGCCACTGTCCCATGCTTAGAGAAGAGAGAGGATATAATGCCAATCATTAGAGTAGCAATTATTTATCTCACAGGAGCTCTGAGAGGCTTAATTAGGTAATATTTGTAAACCATGATGAGCTCTGGAGATGAAGGATGCAAAACGTCCCAGGAAAGAGAATGCTCACAACAAAGCCCAAAGCATCTCTGCTTGCCGGCTGAGCTCCCCTTTGCCGTCGGGAAAGCCCGGCTGGTTTGAACCCCACTCCTCATCGGTGGCACTGCGCATGGTGAAGCTGAAAGACACCTAAGGGAGCATTCCCTGCTGCATGCCAGCTCTCTGAAACCCAGCATGAATATGACACTAATGACATCTTTCAGAAATGTAATTAGCCTTCATTCATGGCAAGGTACATTAGGGAGAATTCAGAGGCTCGGAGAAGTGGGCTCCAGTGGGTGAGAACTGAGGCTTGTGCTTTGAAAGCTGCATTAGGGAAGGGGAAAAAAGTAGAAAAGAAAATGTTCTAATATTACTTAATTACCCCAAGACATCCTCAGATGTAATTGAGCTTGGAGGGCTAAATGAAGGCTGTGCGTGTGAGACCGGCAGAAGCTGATGCATTTATAATGAGACCACTTTGCAAGGCAAACTAGGTCCCCACGGGGGGAGAGAGGGGCAAAGAGGAAGGACAAGAACAGGGCTGGGGAGGTATCACGAGGTGCCTGAAGATCTGCCGATCTCCAGAGGCTTCGTGAGAAGTCCCTTCCCCTCTGCTCAGGGTTGCAGGCCAGGCGGATTGGAGGGAGGGTGGGAGATGAAGGGTGTGGATGCAGGTACAGCACTGCCCAGCAAACCGCACACCATGGAGTTATCTCAACTCACGGTTTGGATGCTAAAACGCCATAAAAACCCCTTAGTGCGCAATAAAACACATAAGAGCTGCTACCTCACGCTGACGGCGAGACATCCCTCCATCCAGATCCAGACCCGAGTCGTTTCGGCATCTAATCAGCATCCTCCTCGGGAAGCCTCTCCAGGCAGGGAGCTGGGACGCGAAAGCAAGCACAAACTGTCCTCAGGGCAGGTCTGCCTCTGAAGATGAGAGGGGAAATGTTCCCCGAGGTGGCCAGGGTTTGGCCCCGTCGCTCCCATTAACATTAATGGAAACCAGGTGGCTAAATCCCAGTACTGAAAATCAGCCCTTTTATCCACACCACCAGAGGCCCGGTGCATGCTCACAAGCCCATTCCAGCCCTGATTTACATACTGTACGGAAGGAGACATTAAAATCCAAACGGTTTATGGTAATTAATGCTCATTTAAATATTATACTGGTAACTATCACTTCCAATTCTACTCAGCCTTGAAGGGGCTCTATGTGCATGTATATACATACAGGGAGATTTTAGAGGGATACTATATCTTCTCTCCCGATTGCTGCTTTCCCAGAAAAAGGATGTTTAATGTTCATTAATTGTTTCACTTTGAGAAATTGCTGTGAAAAGTCACCACAGGAGAGCAGAGTTGTTTGGTTTTTTTAAGTTTTTGTAAAGAAAGTAATAATGGGAAGCCCTGCCTGTAGCACGGATGTATTAGCTGAGTACAGCACTGCTCAGGCTGCTTAAGCACTGCGATGTGTGACAAATAGCTATCAACACTGAGCTCCCTGTCACCGGAGGAATGAAGACTATGGAGATCAAACAACCTTTAGGTGGAAACAAAATGCATTATTTATCACCAATTAACCTTTTTCTTCTCCTTGTTCGCTAGAGAGCCCAAGCAGTAGGACTGCAGTGGGAGGCAGCACTGCCTTGCTGAAGAGCAAGGGGAGCTATCAAAGCACCTTTGGTGAACCTTGCACTGACCCACCCCTTTGTGATATCAAACAGCAATGGGAAGTAAACAGGCCGCGGAACAAACCTATAGGTTGTGGTATGAAATAAAGGCGCGAGAGGCTGCAAGTGTCCCAGTCCTGTTTTCAAGGTTCATAGAGCCACTCCAGCAAGGCCAGGCAGGCATGGCCCTACGCAGCAGTCAAAGCTGGACCACAGCATCCCCAGAGGATGAGGAAGAAGAGAAGATGCCCATTGCCACATTCTTCAGGAAGCAGCCCACGCACTGAGGGTCCTGTCTCTTCCCGTCTCCTATGGAGTTTCCTCCTGGGAAGATGAAGGGTGCAGAAAGTTGTCCCTCAAGGGGTACCCAACATCTGCCGGATGTCCAGACCGCCAGCCCCAGCGAAACACAGAGAGAGCAGCTCTCTCTGGGAATATCTCCTGCACAGGACGTGGAAAAGGGCCAGCATGGTTACCCCACCTCATATTCACCTCTTTCTCTCTGAGCACCAGGGGCACGAGCAGAGAATGAGACCTGCGCAGCACACCACGGGGATCCAACCATTAGCGGCTGCAGCAGCTACCCTCCGGTCAATCTCACAGCACAAGCGATGCAAAGATAGAGATGAAGTTTTGTCCCCTCTCCTTCTCTGGGTGCGGCCAAGCTCTGCACCGCGCCTACATCAAGCCCGAGGCCTTTCGCGTTATTCGCTGTGAGATCAGAGTGGAGTGTGTATGGCAGAAGTGTGAACAGCAGCAAAGGGGGAGCAGGGGGTTAGCAGAAATGCACGGTAGAGTTCTTGGCCAGCAAAATGACCAGCAAACCAGGCAAGTGATTCGTGTTCACACCTTGTCTGAAAAAAAACACCCAGGGTATTTGATAGCCTCATGCTCCAAAACATTGCTCCTTACCCACCCATCCATGGGAAAGCCTGGGAAGCGGCAGCACAGCCCAGGAACTGTTGCAATGCCCCTATTATACTAATGATGTTTTCTGTCCAAACTATCCCAGGTGTGGCTCCTCATTGCCAAACAGGGGTAGCCAGGAGAATCACCTTGATCCCTTCAGGCTTGGACCTGTCCCTTGAACCACAAGTCCCATGAGAAGTACCCAGGATTTTCTTGCAGGGGACCACCGAGTGATGCTGAGAGACGTAAGCAAGAGCCTGCACCCATTCCAATCGCTTGACAAGGTCTTGCAAGATCCATGTTTGCATTAAAAAGAAATTAAAAGGTTTTCCACTCCACTAGCTTGCCCAAAGCCTGCATACTAAATAGTAAACGCTACCTATGAGGTTGAATAAAATCTTCATAAAAAAAAAGCTAGCAGTCATTGAATACATCATGAACAATGACATTGGGGAGGCATTGTTCTTCTTCTGCCTGATGGACCATGCTGAAACACCTGTTTCTTATCATGAAACCGTTAATAACTGTCACCACTGAAATCAGTGCTGAAAATGTGTCATTAAGTCAAGTTATTCCAACCACCACCTAACTGAGGAAAAAAAAGCAGCAAGGAGGAACAGAGGCAAAACTAGATCTTAGATAAACCCAGATAAATGTCAAAAACATACTCGTCCATGTGTCCACTGAAAAACCACTTGCCAGCGGGGAGGGAAAAAGAAAAACCACCAAACAAACCCAGTCTACATATTAGATGGCTCCTGCCTCACAGACATCTTCTAGCTGACATGAAAGACACAGCTGGATAACTATGGGCAATTTTAACTGATTAACTACAGACGTTGACCCTTTCCATTAATTCAGCAGGGATTAGTTTCATTTCAATCACCTTCTAAAGCTACAGCCTCCCCATAGAGCCAACAGAAAACCAGTTTCTGGTCCTGCCTTTCTCCTACACCAGCTGTGAAGGGGTAACAGGGCTGGTAACTCAGGGGTGTTTAAGAGGTCATCCTGACTCAGGTAGGAATGGTAGAAAGGACGTTTTATACTTAGGAGGATGGATATTTGCAGAATGTAACCCCTTAAGGACTGCAAGGTCTTTATCTTCTGGAAGAAACAAACCTAGAGCAACGCACAAGTTACATCCCCTGACTTTGCATGGCTCAGACGTGGAAATGGACCTCAATTTTGCAGTACAGGACCATCTTCTGTATCAAAGCCTCTTGCTGACATTCATTGAGCTGCTCACTGGCTATATCAACCTGATCTCCCATAACCATTGAAAGCCTTAGATCACTTTTCTATAGCAAAAATGGCTATTTTTCCCCAAAATCACAAGCAGTCTCAGGGTTTCCTCTTTCCCTTCAAGGCCCTGGCCTGGCCTTGGTTTGGTCCCACTTTGGGCTTTCTGTCCAGTGGAATCCAGCTGCCACCTTGTAAATTAAACACATCTGTCCAGTTTTTGATGCCTTCTGCACTGGCAAAGCAGGCAGGGATATGAAGGTTGCTTGTCCATGGTGTTCTGCTGCCCAGATTAGCTGCCTTTTTCCCATTATCAAGGACCAGCCCTCTTGTGGCACCAATGGAGTACTCCACTTTGTATAAAGAAGCATCGATTGGAGGCAGCAACTCCATCCCCTAAATTTTTGGCACAAGGCTATGTATTCCTTTTAGTGATGCCCTCTATTTTGAAGTGGGCAGCACAGGAGCTGACACTGGCCCCATTCGCAAGGAGTCACAAGAGCTCGCTGAAATGGTTTCAGCGCAGTCCTGTCCAAAAAAGTCAATTACTCTGATATTTTCTGTCACAATGAGAAATTAAGTGGAAAATTCCCGGCTAGAGCAACTCTTTGCCCTCAGCCTGGGAACCCGCACGGTGCCAGCCTGAAAGCTTCACCCTCCTTGTACTGCACAGAGGGTCTGGATCGAGTCTCCTTATTTCTATTTTCTTGAAAAGTCCGAGTTTATTTTCCCCCACTGTCCCTTGATTCACAGCTATATCGCCCGGAAGCATCTAAAAAGGATTCACACTTCTCCAGCGGTGCAAGCACACTCAACAAAAAGATGCACCTGAGATGACCTTGAAACAATCTGAAATGAATCTCTCCAACCCGAGCCGCTGCAGAGGGGAAGCGTTTCTTGTGCGGGGGCGCACACCGAGCCGTGGTCAAGGCTTTGGAAAGCGGGATACGGATGGCATCCTTTATCTTCCTCTGCAAACTCCCTGACAGCCTGAGAAAGGATGGTTCAAAGGAGCAAAACAAAACACTCACCTGCATGACAGAATAGTTAGCTTAATCCCCCAAAGGCAAATCCCGTTAGCATGTAAAACTAGGAGCGATAATTGTAACCAGTTTTCAACCTTTACTGTAGTGGAAATAATCACTTCAGCGGTGCTGCCTTGCTTCCCAGAGAATTCTTTATCTGCAGATTATTTTAAACTAATCTAACAAGGGGGAGCAGGAGAGGAGGAGGATATAGGATTAAAGAAGAGAGAATATTTAAGACTAGGGCGGGAGGATGCCATTCAGACAGCTACAGGTTGCTCAGGCTGGTCTGAGCAGCATCTCTGCTTGAGAAACAACTCAAAGGCAAAAAATTAAGACAATGGGTAAAACGCAAACTGGATTTTATGCACATGGCTTCTGCCAGGCGAGCCTGGTAAATTTATTTTTCTGGGAGATAACAGCTTTTTTTTTAGACAAAAGCCAATCTTTGTCTTTTGTGAGAAAACTTGACCATCTGGACTTCAGAAAAACATTTGATATCGTGCCACATGGGCAAATGATTAGTTAAACTGTAGGAGGGGAACATTACAATAAGAATTATGAATCAAAGAAAAGCTTTGCCTAAAAAAAATAAGATTACGATAGATAATACCAAAAAAGGAGGCAGTCTGGAGGGATTTTGCTGAGCAGACTGTTCAGTCAGCACTCACGTTCAATGCTTCCTTAACGACAGGGAACCAACACTCATCAAATTCGCTGTTTAGGAGGCAAACCAACCCAAAACAACGAGTTTTGGCATCATTCGGAAGGAAACAATGACTTTGAGAACCAGACCGATGGACGTGGAATGACATTCAGCAGTACAAAATCCAAGGCCAGGTTTAAAAGATCAGTGGCAAGGATGGAAACTCGGTGGAGATGACAAACGAGAAGACCCACCTGTGTGGATTAGCTGTCCTACAACACTTTGGGGGGCCCTGACACAATGCGGTTATAAAAAGTCATCTACCACTCAAAAGTATTTCCAGGAGAGAGAGAGGAAAAAATCTATTAACTGCTAATGAAGAACATCTCCAGGAGAACACATCCTGAGTACTGCGGTGAGGTTGGAGACAGCAGATATAAACCACTCATCAACACATTTAGGTTGGCTAATTACCATTCACTATCATACAAGCCAGGGCCTGAGACAGCCTCCATGGGAACAGCAGGAGCAAAAACCTGCCTGCCATTGAAATAGCTCTCGATAAAGTTTATAACAATGGGGTATGGTGAGCGGTTGGTTGTAATAGCAAGCGACTGGAGACAGTGAGCCATGAGATCCTTCCAGCCCCATGTTCCTCTTACACCAGTAATTACTGGTGGAGCAACGATACTCCCCAGCTGGTCCCATGCCCATCGCTGTCTACCTGCTCACCAGATCCCTGCAACGTGACATGGGGACACGGAGAGGCACTAGCACAATTAAGCTTGTAATTAGTTTCTGGTGGCACACCCAGTTTGCGGGCACCTCATTGCCCACTTCACCAGAAGCGGGCGAGTCCCCTCGCAGCTTCAACAGGCACTTCTTATCCCACGGCAGCGCTTCTCCGAGAGCCCGACGTGCTTTGCACAAGTGTCGTTCCAGGGCTTCTGGGCTTTGTTTTTACAGAGGTTCAGGAACACCCTCCCTGGGGTTTTCCCAGGTCCAAAACAGACTAATTTAAGGCTTGCTCGTTCGGGGAGTGCTGGTCCTTATTGCAGCTGAGCCAGCTTACTGTCTGGAGTTAAGTACCTCTCACTCACTCTAGGAAGACTTTACAAGAATACAGATATCAATAGCTATCTCAAAAAAACAAATGCTGAGAAACAGATGCAATATAAGCTGGTCTTATGGCCTGCCAGCACGGGAGGCTACACAACACTGCGTCTCCAAACCCACATCTTCACCAGCCCTCTCCAAATGCAACAATCATCTTCACAGGAACCCAAACCCGCAGTTTCTCTTTCCTCAGGTAGACCTACAAGGTGTTTGGAAAGCAGTAACGGATGAAGCGAAGGGATTTCGGCAGAAATTAAACTGAATTTACTCTGGTGAATTTTCACGACAAGATACTTTGGGCGAACATTTTTAAGCCTCCCTAGGTAACGTAATTAGAAGTTCTGCCCCTTTTATCTAAAGTTTGCACACAAAGAAAATCCATCGCTGCATTAAGTGGTAAAAAGGGCTTTTCCTTCTTTTTTTTCTTCTTAATAAAGGGATTTTTTTAAAGCCTTCTTTAAGCAGGTGAACATTTCACAAGGCATCCTGGGCTCGTTCTGAGTACTTTTGGATCTCTCCCGAGTAAATCAGGAGCCAGGTCCAGGTTTTCTATCAAAATACATGACAATAAGCCTCAAAATTCAGATGGCTAATCGAGGGAGAAGACAGCAGCAAAGGCCTCTGAAAGGAGAATTACTCAGGTTTACCCAGCAACTTCTTTGTTTATGGGCAAAACCCACTCACTGTGAGTAAGGATGGTCAGAAATAGAGACAAAATGGTTTTTAGTTAGAGAACGTCAACTTGCCAAACCCAAGACCTCACACAGAGAGGGGAATAAAGGCCATTTCAAACAGCAAATTTATTTACCCAGGCCGGAGCTTTTTCAGCATCATCATGAAGTTGTCAGCGGCTGAAAAAATTAAAAAAGGAAGAAAGAAGCAAATAAGAAAAAAAGAGCTTCACAAAGCACAAATAACCTGGTACGTTGCGTACCGGCCAGGGATGGAGATGGCTCAGGTTCAGGCCCTTGAATCAAAGCAGGGATTTGTACCTCTCTGTCTCCAACACTCCCAGTGAGGCCCCAGCCATAAACCAATCCTGTGAGTTTCACTCTCATCTTCTGGTTCCAAAAAAAAAAAAAAAAAAAAAAAAAATTTAAAAAGTATCTTGGTTTTATCTTGATGTAACAAAACCACTTCTTTCAAAATCTCAGGAAGGGTTGTGAGATGAGAAAGAAGCAGGTCCCTTCCCTCCCTGTTTTTGATTACAGCTTATTAGCATCATTTGTTTGGTTTAAAATTTCCCATAAAAATTCCGTTCCTGGAAAACACTTCAACCAAAAAAGTAAGCAAGCATTAACAGGAGCTGTCTTCTCATTAAGACCGTTTTCTTAAGGAACAGGAGCTCCTATGTGTGTGTGTGCACACACGTCCATCTCAGTCAAGCCACTGTTCAATAACTTTCATCCAGTTTTGACATAGGGTAGAAATCGCAAACTATTACATTCCTGAAAGCTTAATGAAAATAAATAGCTGGGCAAAGGAGACAGCAATAGCCCTATGAAGGACAGCCTGCTTAGCCGCACTATTAGCCGTCAGAGAACCCATGCTGAGGAAAGTCATAGGAGATTAAGCGCTGCACCTTCCCCTGCCAGCAGCAGCACTTGGCTCTTAAAAAAATTAATAAATTACTGTCAATAATAACCTGGACTAAGAGGCAGGGGGAAAGAAAAGAGGCTTTTCTATTGAGCTTGTCCTTCTCCTGAGAATGGCCGATTCTCGCAGCCAGTCCCCGCTGCCGGCAGGATCGAGGGCTTTGCCACCGCCAGCTCCAAGCAGATGGTGTGGACACGCCTGAGCTGGAGAAATCTTGTGTAATAAAAGGCCTCTCCCAGAAATTAACTTTAATTAAGGCATGAGTGCTTAATATCTGTATTTGAGATATTAAGCCTTCAGTGGAGAGGCCATTCCCGGCCTCTCATCTCACACCTTCCCCAGCATCTCCTTCTGCCCCTGGCAGAGTTGCTACGACCCAGTGTTATCCTCTGCTTTGAGGCGGCGGCCCCGGCTGCTAATTTGCAGGAAAACGTGCAGAAACTTCACGTCTTGGAGCTCTCTATCCCTCCTGGTAAATTTGACAAGGGGTTCAAAACTTGTTAAGAGGAGACTGGTGGGAGGAAAAGCACTGACAGACAGTACAATTGCATAAGCTGCTTTTCCTCAGGAAACCAGGCTAAAAATAATACCCTGCAGTTTGACAGCCTAAGCCCAGGCGAGCCACCAGCGTGCTAGCGAGGATGCAGGAGCAGAGCCTGGCCGGCTGCTGGCCCTGGGCTCCTGCAGCACCGAGCGGGCTCGAGTAAGGCACAGGGCCAGCACTCACGAGTCGAAACCGCGCCCTCGACCAGCGACAGCACCCACTGCCACCCACTGTGGCCACCCCAGACACCAAGGCCCACCAAACCCAGAATTTTGCAAGGGGTTCCTGCAAGATCCCCCAGCTATGTACATGCACCTTGCACGGTTTCACCGTGCTGCTGCACTAGTCTAAAAAAAGCCAGTTTACTGCCCAAAACCATGCTCCCCCGATGCAAGAAGGAAATCTTTCTGCCACAGACACAATTCACTCTCCACATCCCGCTCCGGTGATGGAGGAGAAAACCCTTTGGTAGTAATTGCTATGCAAGGAGGGGCGGGGGGGAGAGATTCTGATAGCTTTTATTATCAGAGTATCCAGACGTAAAACGAATGCCTGCAATATTTATACATGTCATCACTTATAATAAGTAGCCTGATTTGTCAAACGGAGACAAGATTCAAGGATGTCAATTAGGAGGAGACGGAGGGCGAGGCAGGGGAGAAACAGCGCGTGGCATTTATCAGCGCCGCAGATGCTGCTTCCCAAATGCCAGACACAAAACCGCGACCGGCTTTGACCGAAGGCGCGGCCAGAAACCCGAAACAAGGCGGCGAGGGCAAGGCAAAGGCTGCGGCTGGCTCCCGCCTTGGGGTCAGCCCTCTGCTCCCGGGGTGGGTGCAGGCGCTGGCTGGCAGCCCACAGAGCCTGGGGCGCAGGAGGAGAGGGGAGGTTTCCTTTGACTGCCCTCTAATGCCAGGTAGAGGAAAAAAGTGCTGGGTGCTGCAGGACGTGGCAGGGGCCTGCCGGGAGTAAGGCCGCAGGACGTGGGAGCAAGGCCCACAGGGAGGTGGGAGGTGCTGCCACAAACCTGACGGAGCCCAAGAACAGACCAAGGAAGGAATTGCCCCTCTGGAGAAAGCAGCACCACTGCACTGTACGCCCCTACGGGGTATTTTAGGCCACTGTTCCTGGCAGGGATTCCCCCTTTTTTCCTCGGAAATCATTAGCCCTGCAGAGAAGCAATGGACAAAAGTCTTGCTGAAGCTTGGGTGGGTGCTCCCTCTGCCCCAGCTTGTGGAAGCTTCACCCATGCTTGTGCTCGCCTTGGCCAGGCAAACTCTCCTCTGCCTAACCAAGGCTTACCAGCAGCAAGAAGACCAAGGCTGAAGTGCGCAAGAGTTCATTTAAAGGTTAGCAAGCCCGGGCCTCTGAAAACCCCCTAGAAATTCACTGCCAGCCTTAAACCCTGCCTCCTGTAACGCCCATCGCTGGTGGCACCAGGCAGGAGAAAGTACCTGGTGGAGCGGGGCAATGGAGAGTGACAGCCCCACCATCAGGGTCACAGCTTTGAGGAGATTTATACCCAACATTTACGTGAACTTTGAGTAAAGCTTCCCAGATGTTTGCACCTCTGGATTTTTGCAGCCAAGCGCCACTTCTTCCCCTCGCCCAGCAACAGGTGGCAGCAATGAACTGAGCTGGCCGTGCTCTGCAGGGCCACTGCCCCTTGCACCCCGGCACCTGGGTCCTTCCCTCAAACCACGGCCTCTTCTTCCGTGCGGATGAAAACAACCTCTGCACCTTTGTTGGTGGCCAGAGGCTGGAACCACAGAGGACACAGGCAACAAGGGAACTGAGGTGTCCTCCTATGGGGTTAAGTGGCCCTGCGTGTACCATTGTAGCAGCATCACCATAGGAGGGATGGGGGGAGAGAAAGAGAGGAGACCTCCACGGAGTCTCATCTTCCAGCCTGACAAAGCAGAATCGCCCCAAAGTGCCACAGCTGACAGCGACGTTAAAGAGAAATCAGGCAGAAATGTCTAGTTGAAGATCCCGTAGAAACGCAGTTACGTGTGGTATTGTTTGCTCATCAAGGCAAAGGAAGGACATTGCAAGAAACACCTGCAAACAGCAAGAGCTTGCTCCTCAGCCCAAAAATTAGTAAGGAATTTAATAACTGAGGTGTGTTTTGTCACTGAAAATGGTCACTCAGTCAAGGTTTTGTTCGTCACCCTCTCACAGACTCAGGACAGGCAACACCCTGAAATGCCAATACCGTATATGCTTCTTGAATCAATGTTAAAAAATATATCCTGTGGCAAAGAGCTACATAGGAGGAAGCCACAGCGTGGAACTGTTGCAGAAATACGGCCTCAGAGTCTGCCTCCCCCCGGAAAGCTGTGTCGCATCTCAGGCAGAAAACATCCAGCAAGTTTCAAGACTCCAAAGTCACCATGAGGAGTCCTGCAGGAGAAGGAGCAAACCCCTAAGCAAAACCAAGGGAGATGCTGACACCAGGATTCGTCTTGCTGAACTTAATAACTGCAGACACCTACCTCTGAGCTACTCATTCTGCACGCCTGTCTCTCTGTAATGAAGAGAAATAGGCACTTTTAGGATACAAATCGATTTTAGGCATCCACACGTTAGCAGATAAAACCTGAGCTGAAAGCACGTGCGCCGGGGGAGTCGCAGCCACCAACATCCAAGCTGCCCGTGGAGCAAATCCCTCCCAACCACAAGACAGGGGACAGCAGAAGGAACCAGCCTGAGAGCAAGACGCATCTTCACGAGACGAGAGCTGATGTCTGGAGACAGCCGTGGCTGACGGGCGAGCGATGCTGAGCAGGGTCGCCCTCTCCTCCATCGGAGACGGAATGCGCCCAACCTTCCACCTCTGGGGACCGGCCAGGAGGGAAGAGGGATGACAGACACATTAGCACCTTCTTCTTGTTGACAGCTAGTTTTCGTCCAAGCTTTCTCGTCCTCCGCTAATTATTTCCTTTTGATTTGGAGACTTCAGAAGAAAAGATGTGGTGGTGGCCTCCAGCTACCCGTCTTGGGGCTGAAGAGGGGGGAAAAAAGCCCTGAATGACAGAGGACTCAGAGAAGGGGGAGGCTCACTCTTGTCCTTGCAGAAAGCAAGCAGAAGTTTCTCTTTAGAGGCATTTGGTGCATATAAAAACTAGAGGCCAGACCTGAGAGCTACAGTACGTACATTGCACTGAGATCTGGGGCTGACTCGGGGAGACTGGAAAATTTTGAGGTCCTACAGCAAGGAGCACTGACCAGATACACAAGCTGGGCCACGAGGACAACATCTCGAGGCATCCAAAAGACAGCACAAGGATATGCAGGGTAATCTAAGGAATATGTTTTCAAACCTGGGGGGCCACTCTACCTGCTCAGGCCCCAGGCCAGGTACGAAGCATAAATCTCTGCAATGCTTCTTCAAATTAATCCATGGGAAGAGACTCGCTAAACAGCAGAAGGTCAGCGAGGGTGATTCAGACCAGTGGTTTGAGAATTCTTGTTTTGACCGATAACTGAAAACCAGAAAGGAAAAAGGACACATGCTCCCGGGAGAGGGAGGAGATGGTCTCCACCGGGAAGGGAAACAGCCTGCACACAACCACAGCCTCTGCAGGCTGTAAAATGCTTTCATCGCACTGTCCCAGCACTGCCACCAGCATCCCTCGCAGTGATGCTCAGTCCTGCCGCCCTCCCCAGCTCGTAGCTTTGGGGTACTGCAAGCAAGGAGCCACGAAGATCAACTACCTACCCAGCCCCAAACCATCATGGCAAACACCAGGCGGTGAGAAAGCACCCAAGGGAAAATGACAGCAGCCCAGAGTCCCTTCCAGTGCCCTCCTCATGTGATGTAAGCCGGGTTGAAAGGACCCTTCGCTCCGCACCCTCCCGGCCAGCAGAGCTGCAGCGACCCGAGGCACCAGCGCGCTTCGCAGCACGCAGGGACCAACGTGGGGCCGGCCAGGCATTTGCATGCAGAAGTCCTCTGCCTGCTTGGAGCTTTTTCAAGCCCATACGTTTATATTAAATGGTCTGTTAGAGATTTGCTGGTACTTTTCAATCTCTGACAGCCCTGTGTTTATTTCAATTGCCTCTAAGCCACTTCATGGAATTTTCATATATAAATATGGAAATATGCAAAAGCCCTCAGATATATAGGATCCGACACTGCGGTTTAAATGAATCCCCAATGATCTTGTCTTCTCCTCATGCCCCCTCCCGCAGCACCCCTTCCTCCGGGCTCCGGCACACCCGCTCCGTGCGGAGCAGTAATCCTTCCCAGGCAGGTCAGGAGACGTATCTGCGCTCCCCTCTGCCTCCCAGTCTGCCAGTCTCCCATCGTTTACGCTAGCAGGACCACTGCTTTGCTGCTCCCCTTGCGCAAACGGGTGTCGTGCTGTACAGCAGTGGTTCGGTTTTGAGCCGGGCAGGGCAAGGCAGCCCTGGGGATGCAACCGCACTAGTAGACAGTGGAGAATCTACACCGTGCGGCTGTGGGAAAAGCCTTGGTCAGATCCTGTGTGGCTTCAGAGGTGACGGTCCCAAAGACAAAAACCTCTTGGACATGCAACTCCCAAAGGCAGAATCTCCTCACCTTACAGCTGCCATCACAGGAAAGCCCTGCCATAACTTTGGGGTTAAATTGGAAACAAAACCCTCCGCCTTGCACCACATCTTCCCTTCCTGCCCGTCTCTGCCGGAGGATCACAAGGGAAGAGCTAACTCGGAGGGGGACAGGTCCCGCAGCTGTGATGGGAGCCAAGGGCAAGCTGAGGTTTCTTTCCCCTCCGACAGTGGGACAGGAAAATGCGGCATGCCCCTGGGGAGGCAGGTACTCGCCGGGGGGGTGGCTCCTGGTGATGCTTTCAGACTGAAATCTCCAAAGGGCCTGCTTGGAAATATGCCTTTCCTCTTTTTCAAATCACTCCCGAGTGGTTGAGCACAACAAAAACCAGCCCCCGAGCTCATGACGGCAGAAAACTACCCTGAAACCTCAGTCCCCCTTGGCAGGGGCACACAGTTCACCCAGTGAGGGGCACGACCAGGGGCTCATCCGGGCTGCACGGCCGCTGCCAACCCACACATGCTTAAAAATAAATTAAAACATACAGGAATCAAGATTAAAGTAACGGTAGCCTATATGAGGCCGATGCTTACCCTGGTTTAAATCAGTGAAAGTAATTTTAAAAAGGAAGAAATAATACACGCTTGCTAGTAGAGGGTTAAAGAAAGTCAAATCAGCAAGAAAATCACTAGTTCAGTATGTGCAACAAGAGCCGGTTAAAATAACCTTCCGGCAGGCATATATTTTTGTATAGGTGCCCCATATTCTCCCTGAATACTAACTTGTTTAATCGGCTCGCTGCAGTCCGGGAGGTGGTTCCTTCGTGGCTGAGAAAGCAGCTGGAAAATGGCTGTGGCATCCTGTTGACCTCCGCCTCTCACACTTGTTTTGAGAGCAAAATTGGAAGTTTGGCTTTGCAACAGAGCTTAGTTTGTAAGCTTTGAGGACACACAAGAAGGAAAGCCCAGAAGAGATGGGGCTGATTTACTAAGCACAAGCAATACCGCCTTTGTTTACCAAACTGGGTAGGCGGAAAACACAAAACATCTTTGACTAGGGAGAAGGCAGCATCACCTACTCAGGGACTCTAGCATTTCTCCTGGACTATTTTTCTTTTTCCCCCCCTTTTGGCCTATTTCTGCATCAAGAGAATTTCAATTTCCCTCCAAAAGCAACCTGATACAGTTCATGAGAATAAAAAAAAACCAGGGAAAAAAGTGTTGGCACAGCTTTTACTGAAGGAGATGCCTATAAACAGCTGTACTGGAGCATGTAATTCTTTCAGATAAAGGGTATTTGTTATTTTCTAAGAGACGTTAAATTTAAACCTGTAAGTTTGGTGTCAGGCCTACGCTCGGTTATCAGATTGACATGTCCCATTTAACCAAGGAGAATTAACCTCTCAGAGTGCAGAAAAAGATGATTATTTAAAATAAATCAAAGATTCTTTTCCAGTTCAGATCACATGGACAGTCAGTTATTTTAAGTCGATCCACACAAATACATTTTTGGCTGCACATGCCCTGGCATCCGCGGGCTTGCTAAGCTGCTCCGCCAGCGACTCCCTGCAAACCCCAGGCTTTCCTGCAGCCGGAGCTGCCGCCTTTAGCCAGGACCCTTTCCCCCTGCCAGGATTTACTGGGGGAGGCTAAGGAAGGGTGAAGCACCTCGTCCTGACTTGCCAGCTTCCAGCAAGGTGTACCCGAGCCTCTGCCGCCACGTCTCCTTCACACCTTTCTCAACCCCTTCCACCATCTCCCACTTCATCCCTCGGCATGAATCATACCGCTATTAACTCGTGACACCATTAGCTTTTGCTGTCACCAGAGCTGACAATTCAAAAGGCCCTCGAGAGCTGTCTGCAGAGACACAATGAATGAGATCTCTTAATTAACACCTCCCTTAACTAAATAAATTAACTTTATGCAGCTGATAAGTCGCGTCTTCACAGTTTGAGGGTGACTGAGTAGCTGAAAACATCCCTCTCCTCTGAGCTGGTGGAAAGACTTTTTGCTTGACAGTGTTTCTATAAACAAACCCGGCTCCGAGGTGGCTGCGGGTGCCTGACAGGCAGCGGAGGGAGGGAGGGAGACTGCTGGAAGCAGGCCAGCTGGCATCCCTCTGCTTCAGCATCCCTCGGCACCTAGGCTTCCAGGAGAAACACCTCACCCGGACCAGGGAGGAGAAGAAACCCCTCTGCAAAAGGAAGAGAAGTGGGACGGACACGCTTGCATCCTTAGGTGGCTGCAGAGGCAAGGCAACCCACCTCCTTTCTTCCCCGGAGCAAAACCAGCTGCAGCTATGCCAAAGCATGGAGAAAAATCAGGATGCTTGGCCTCGCGAGCGAAGACTTGGGAACCTGGTCTTGCAGTGAGTGCTATAAAACCTAGATCATAAAGATTAAAAAGAAAGGACTCTGGCACACGAAAGTCAGGATTTCAGCCCTTGACCTATAGGCATCTGATGGACAAAGCAGATCTCACACCCCCAGCTAAACGCAAACAGCTCCCTACCCAAATATAAGCGTGGAAAATGGCTACACACGGAGACTTCACATGCGGCACGCAGCTACTGATGGATCACTCGGCCAAAACGCTAAGTGTGGCAAACCTTAGATTTTAGACGTACACACACCCTCCTCTCCAAATTCATCTAACTTTCTTTTCAGGGCAGATGGCATACCCACGTGCACGCTCTCTCCAGAACACCTCTCAAAGGACAGCCATTTCTTTCACCTTCTTTCCCCCCTGTCTCTCTCCCTTTTAACCCAACAAGCAGGGTCCTCATTGGGAAGGAAGGAGACCTGGGCTTTGGTCGGCAGGCCCACAACTTGTTTTCTATAAAGCAGCCACTGGTAACATGATAAAAGCTTCCTCTATAGCCTTTGATGGCTGGGAAGAAAAAAAAAAATAAAAACCTGAAAGCTTACCACTAAAAAAGACATTCTCCTCTGGGTCTGAATAACCAGCGTAGCTTTTGGTCCTTGAAGAAATGCAATAATCCAAGGGAACAGACTCAAGGCCAAAATCAGATTGTATTATCCAGGTTATCAAGAGGGCGCCCTGCAGAGATGCAGCCAAGAATTATTTCCTCCTCCCTCTCTTTCGCCTGGTGGAGCATGACAGCGAGAAAGACTCTTCCTTTCTTTTATATATATATATTTTTTTTAAAGGAAATTAATTAGATTTTTAAAGAGGCTTGGATTTAAAATCAATTTCCCAATTAAAAAGCGTAAGGTTTATAGTTGGTGCAGGATTTAAGCTCAGTCTGTTTGTTTGCCTTATGGGATCGATGCACAAACCCCAAAGTGCCGCGGTTGTCACTACTTTGATAAGAGCTTTTTAGGTAACCTTTGGGGGATCCATTTTCCTGCTCAAAGCCAGTGTAAAGGAGAGACGGCAAAAAAGACTTGTGCTACTGCCAAGTAAAACAGCACCAGGCAGCTAACATCGAAAGGCATTATAAAGCAATGTCCACCTTTTTCACAAGAGCAAGGAAAACTGTCTCCAACAAATCAGGGACCGGTGTGGGTAGATTCTCTGACGTGTACTAAGGGGCTGGTTGACTCTGAATTTCTCCCCCGAGGGGGACACCAACAGCATCTCCTCTTTGCCCAGCTCCCTCTGCCCACCTCTGAAGGAACTGGTTCAAGGCTAGACTCTCTTATCTTCTACAAACAGAGCTTGACCTCTGCCATATCTGCAGCAAGTCTTATTACTTTGGGGTAATTCAGAGCTAGAAGCTGATTATTACAAGCCAGGAAGGAGCACTCTGGCTTCTTTGGTGTTTACAGCTTTTATCGCAGAAAAATCCACCTGCGCTAGCTATAAAAATAGATAAAATCTCCCAGCAAAGCCTGCTCTGCTCAAGATCCCACGCCACTAACAAGTCCCTGTACATTCTGGGAATCCCCCCCTCCCCAGAGAGCAGAAGCTCTGGAAAAAGCTGTAAGGTTTCCCTCCAGTTCAATCTGGCCTGTGATCCTGGCTTAGAGGAGCTCTAGAGACAATCTTTACGCTGACAGCACAGCACGTCGCTGTGTTGGACAGGGTCTCACAGCAAGTTGGATCAACGCTTCCATCATCTTGGCACTGCGGCACACACCAGCAGCCATGGATGTGTACCTGCAGCAAAGCAAAGACCAAGCAGTGGCAAAGGGGAGAAGGAAGACAAGCAGGTTAAAAAAAATTCTTATGTTCCTTTTCATGTACCAGTGGAGTTCCTGTGCTCTGGGTGCGAAAGTAAGCGCATTCATGGTGGCGTTTTCACTTGCTTCCAAGGCTTCAGGGAGATTTTGTCCACTGCAACATAATGTAAATGGTAGATGTTGGTCAGCGAGGCCAGTGGTATTCAACAGTATGACATTCATTCAAGCATGTCTCTGCGACGCACGAGATTTACCGTTACAAGAAAACACTGACTGCTTCCTCTGGAAAGGGGCTGGGCAGCGGGGAACTGCCTGCTTGGGCCAAACACGAGCGTGAAGGTACCTGAGCCGTTACGCAAGGCAGGTGTGGGGAATGAAAAGGAGACGTTTGATGAGCAGCAAGGTGAAGACATGAGTTGAGGAACAGTCACACAGGAAAGCCAGGAGATGGACCGAAGATGACCTGGAGGGAGGAAAAGGATTGGAGTAAGTAGCAGCAAGCAGTGCTGAGGGAGCTGCAGGAGCCCGAGGGCGAGGAGACGTTGGAAAGCCATCACAACGAAGTACGGCTGTTGGAGGAGGGAGTGCCAGGGGCTGGCATCCAAACGAAATGAGACTGCACACAGCCAGCCTCAAAGTCTTTTAGGGTTTCTCAGAGCCCTGATGCCACCAGAGAGGATTTGATGAGCTGAAAAAAAAAAAAAACCCTCACCTTGCATTTTAAAAAGTGTCTATCTCCTACAGCCAAATAGGGAAGAGAAGAGGAGGGGGGAAAAGTGCAAGCACCCCATACAAGCTGCCAGGGAAGGAAGGAATCAGGAGACATGCAGAACCCCAAGCTTGACTCACATCTATTGATGGATATAAAATGAGTTTGCCTGTAGTTGCCTCCTTCCCACACTTATATCCAACCTGTCCTTTGGTCTTTCTCACTCAAAGAGCCCCTAACTCTAGTTGACCCATTCCACCAAAGCTTGAGAAGACAATGGGGCTGCCCAGGATACGCAATTCGTACTAGCTTTCACGAAAACCTACATCTACACCAGCAAAGACATCCAGACTCGTGCAGACCTGGACAAGGACATCAGCAAAGCTGTGATATTGTGCAAAGGGTATCTAGAGGTGCTGGACGTGGTCAGACAGACCAAAGGAGAGTGGTACAAGAAAGGCAGGGGCACAGAGAAAGTCAGGTTTTTATGTCCTTCCCCCCTTCCTACTCCTGCTGCTTACAGCACAGCTTACTATCTTCCTCCTGCCTCTCTCAAGGAAAGTCATCCTACCTTTTCTCATCTTCTTGAATGCAGGGCTTGGCTTGGTCGCACCTAAATCCCACGGCCAGAAGCTGCCATAAGTCCAATTGCCAGCACACAGCTCAGCTTTTTGGTCAAGATGTCCCTCCAAACACAGAGGGAAGATCCTCCGGCCACTGAAGAAGAAACAGTTTCTGGTTTTAAATTTTTACAAAGTTACTGCTTCCACAAGAGAGGGAAATATTAATTAAAGTTCATTTTACAGTGAAAAAAAATCCCCAAGATAACCTGGAGTCCTGAAAGGAAATAAGCTGAAGGACAAAGCCGTGTGGGACTGCTGGAGGGGACTAGAGCTCATGCAGCACGCTGCCATCACCGCCGTTTGGATGCCCCGAGATGACATTATCGCTTTTATCCTCATCTCTCCTTTCCAATTCCCAGAGAGTTAAGTGAAAGAAGAAGTTTTTAGAGGGCAGGCAAGCACAAGTGCACTTTAACAGTGCTACCAGCACACTGCCCATTGCCTGTAGTCACTGTTGCAGCTAAAAGCAGCAGTGATAAACTCAAGAGAAGCACAGTGCAACCTTAGCTCAGGCAAGACCACTGGACACGCCAAGGTCTGGGCCCCCGACCCGACTGACGTGGTGCCGCTTGCCCCCTCCACCCTAGACAAAATATATCCCCTTCATTTGAGGATTTACAAGACAGAGCATAAACCCATTTCCTGCCCCCACTGCCACCCTCTTTCTGTCGTCCTCAGTTGTTCTCAGGTCTCGGCCTTACTGGCTGCTTGAGGACTATGTTTAGAAGTTCATAAATTCCTTTTTTTTTTTTTCTTTTTTTTTTTAATAATTTTTGAAACCTAATTTTTGGTTCCCTGCCGTCTTCATGGACACACCTCAGCTAAAAATGCAGTTTCGAAGACGTATCATTCATCTGAGGCCTGAGAGGGAGCAAAGAAATTGTTCATTCACTCCACAAACAAGCGCAGGAAAGGCAATATTCCCTTCCATTCCTGCTGTTTCATTAAACTAATTTTATGCATGAGGTGAGATTGCATCTTTCCTAAAAATAATAATAATAATAATAATAATAATGAATACATTTTTCTCCAGTGACAGCATCAGTGATGGGGTTTTGCTTTACC
>JAVKLA010000093.1:4142151-4154730 GCA_034782735.1 Sagittarius serpentarius
AATAATAATAATAATAATAATAATAATGAATACATTTTTCTCCAGTGACAGCATCAGTGATGGGGTTTTGCTTTACCACAAAGTAGACATTTCAAGAAAGCGCATCTAGAAGCCGCCTGGTTAAAAATGCACCGTGAACAGCCGGAATTAGCAACTGAAGGAATTTATGAGGCTTTCTGGGTTATTCTGGAGCAGAAAAGTTAAGGAACCACACCATACGGAAGACATACGCATAGCTGTTTCCAAAGCAGCATCCTTCTGAGCGCGAATCGATACCCGTAGGATTCACGCACACAACCGGATTGAACAAGCAAACTAAGACTACCAAAGCAGAGATTCACAGATACTAAGTTTGTCAAAGCATAATCCTTCACAAGTCCAAAACATGAATCTGAACAGAGATGCCAGATAACATCCTGCTGAAAAAAGGGAATATCCGAAGTGAGTAGGGGATCTCCAATCCCCACATCACCTGCAGAGAGCTCAAGGACAACTCCACCCGGTCCTCTTCCCAAACCCCAGTTATAACGAAGAAGGGGAGATGGGAAGAGAAATAGATAAATCAAGTCCTTGCAGAAATACCAAGAAATGCAGAAGTAGCTTTGGGGGAGAGAGCACTTTGCAAGGAGGTACCTCAGGAGAGAGTCTGACTGTGCAACACAAGGAGAAGAAAAGGCGGGGAGGGAAGCTTTTAGCACCTGTTTGCTTGCGCTTATAAATAAGAAAAGAGGCAACTGCAGTTAGAGAGGACAGTAGACACCCATCTCCCCTTGAATCCTGGTAAGCTGTCCCCTCTGTGAACTCCACACTTCATCTGGGCTGCAGTCAGGAAAGCTGCAGCTGTGAAAGGAGGGAAAAGGCGAGGGGAATCGCATCCCACTTCCTAACGAAGGCGGGCACGGAGGACGCGCAGCCCTAATCACACATGCAGACAAGTTTCCCAGAAAGAAAAGCTGAGAAACATATCACCTATAATTAGAGGGCAAGAGTCATAAATACAACAGCTGAATTAAAAGCAGAGATGAGTCCAGAGCAGAAAAGCAGAGCTTGAGCACAGTCCAATCTACATCCCCAGCTGCAGCATTTGACCAGCCCTTGAACCTGGTTTGCATTGCCACAGTGCTCAGCGTTTCCAGCCAAAGGACTTCATGCACCCAAGGAGATGACGAAGGCTTAGCTGACAGAGTAACTCTGAGTACGCAGCCCCCCCCCACGCCAGCAAGACATAGGAAGAGCCCCTTTTCCACAAACAGGGATGGAGATGCCTCCCCCCCATCATTAGTTTCCAGGGCTGAATATGTTTAGCATGGATGATAAAGCGTAGTCATTTCAAAGAGCTGTTACAAGCAAGGTTACAGACACCGCTATCGCTGATTAAAGAACTGAACGCGCTTTGCTAAGGCAGGGCATCTTGCTATTTGCAACCTAGCGCACAAGGTCATGGAGCACAGGTCCCTTCAGACGGAGGCCAGAATAAAACAGCTACTTGACACAGAGAAGGGTGTCCAGACCACCTCCTCCGCCTGCCACAGGGCGCCCTGAGCACCCAAGGCTTTTTATTAGGTTGTTATGACGCACAACTGCACCAACGCGAGCCCGCAGCTGTAACCTCCAGACCTCACCACCAAATAAGCCCAGCTGAATCAGCAAGGTCCGTGTCAGCTTGCCCATCCTCCTTGGAGCCCTGTGTCACTTGGCGTTGCATCATCTAGCAGGAAAGGCCAGTGAAGAGAACAACGTCCTGGACAATAACAAGCAACAAATAAAGACACGGAGAGAGAAAAGCAGCAAAGTAATTTGTAAGCCCACTTCTCTGGTCATGCAACGGACAAAAGACCATTGCAGCACACACAGTAAGCTCTTGGTTTTTCCTTTCCTGTGGGACACTCAAGAAAATCTGGCTTGTCCCGTAGGAGAAAGTTAAGGGTGTTTGCACAAATAAGGAGAGAGCACGAGCTGTGCTTTAGACTACAGATACTCCGGACATCAGCTCCTCACTCCCACTCGAGGGCAAGGAGAGCAACAGCTGGAAGACTTCAGTCCCTCTGATGTGAATCTACATCCACAGCCTCTACTCATCCAGAGACTCAAGCAAAGCTGTGCTGAAGATTTGACACCGTGCCTGCAAAAGGCAACAAACGCAACCAGTGCTGGAAGAGCTGACTTGCCTGTCAATGCCTGGTTTCATAGCATAAGAGGAAAACTGCCTCTGACAGCCTAGCAAGAGTGGCAGTGAAACCATGGAGCAACGTCAAGGTGCTGTGACCTCCGAGTCCTGTTCAGGAGACCAGCAGGACAGGAGAGCAGCCATCCACAGGCAGCAGCAGTCCCGGCTGCAGTCAGCCACCTAGCTAATTCCAATAACACGTGGAGAGAAGGCACACTGTCAGCTATTCCCCGGTTATTTTTAGTACCTGGTGACTTTTCTGGAAGCACGCCATAGTAGCAGGTCACAGGGATGACTGCAGAAGGGACAAACGTGGCCCCTCTGCCAGGACCGCACCGGCAGCAATAGATGTCAGTCCAGGTTTGAAGGTGTCACCGATAAACACGCGAGCATACCAACCACGAGCTCCAGCCGCTCTTCCTCCATCCTCCTCTCTTCCCCCATTCACCTGCGGAGCAGCAGCCAAAGACAGCCCCAGGGTTGCCCGCTCTGTCCCCGCAGAGCCCCGGAGGGGATGCAGAGCTGGCATCGCTGGCATGGAGACACCAGTTCATCTCAAGACCGTGGACAAGAGTCAGTAATTATTACTGAAGAGGGGGACAGCGCATTGCCCCTGAAATGGGATAAAGGCAATGGCAAAATGCCTCATCAGTCTGGTCCCAGGGTGAACCGGCAGCTGCGCTGCAGCACCTGCAAGTAAATCACACCCACCAGCCAGAGCGACCGCTTCCCACAGCCCTGACCGACACGTAAGTTGTCTTGGCATCTCCTAGACTGCTGCTGGCCATCAGGAGAAGGAGCTCAACACTTCAGTAGGGGTTAGGCTGAAAATGAATGATGTTTTCCTTTACACTGCCAGATAGACGCACTGGAGATGCACGAAGGAAGGCAGCTCAGCTGAGAGCTCCAGCAAGGAATTCAGCCTGGTTTTCCACCTCATCTAACATATTCGCCCCAAAACAGTCTTTAGGACAGCACCTCAGAAGCAATGCATTAGGGTAACGGCAGTGGGAGGAGAAGATGAGAATCAGACCGGCCGCACATGGAAGAGCAGCTGGAGTTGAGCACAGCATTGCTTCTGAGTTTGAGTTACCAAAGAATTACCGATTTACTCTCTGCCTGCACTCAAGGGGGCCGCAAGCAGAAACACTCCTATGCATTGCACAGCAGGGCTCAGCTGGTAAAATCTTAATGTTGAGGCACCTTGACTGAGCAGAGCCAAGGTAACACTAAATAAATAAAGAGAAGGCGCAAGAATTTCAATATTCTTTTTGCTACATTAGGACCCAAATCAACAAAGGCAGGAATTGAGAAAAAACGGGATACACAGCACTCTGAAGTTGTTCTATAGATGCACGAGGCAAGGGACTTAATTTGGGGGGGGGAGCACAAGACACATCCCAACTGCCTCATACTTGGCATTATAAGGTTTGACCTGGTTGGGATCAGAATACGTACAACTCTGACAACAATAAAGCTGCCTTGGGGCCATATCCTGTGGGTCCATATCAAAAAAATGGGGTGGCAAGGAGTTTGAAGGAGCAGGCAGAAATTTTGCATATTAAATTCTTACCAATTCACCCCCTTTCAGGTCTTGCCCCATCAAAGAGAAGATTGACCAGTCCCACCCCAGCGCTGTCCCCACGGCGTCATTCACCCCACTGCTGGGATTTGTCCCGGTAGCGACCCGCAGCTCAGGAGCTCACAGCCCGAATCCCTCCCTGATGCTGCCAGGGAAGCCAGGACTCAAAAACCAAGCCTTCTCCAAGGCTGGCTCCTCTTGCGTGGGGGAAGGCAGCTCATGTGGCCCCACAGCCCTTCCTCAGTGACCCATCCACGAAGTTTGGGCACTCGGTTGCCCCTCAGCATGGAGGGAAGCCCGGCAAAGCCCAGTGCACAGAGGCTTCCTAGTCTGCTGACAAAGTCCACACTTTTGTCTTTCTACAAATGATTTATTCAACTTTACCTGCAGCCCAATTATATGTCTAAGCATTAAGGGAATAAAAACCTTATGTGTGCAAAGTGTTGCTTTACTAAATTAGTCTGGTTGGTTGTATTGTTTAGGATTATTTTTTTAATGCATTCTGACCAGATATCTTTTCTGTTTTGCTTTATGAAAAAAGAATTGATAAGAATAAATCTAAAACCTGCAATAATGACAGGGAAGGGGAACAGAGTTTTACAAAAGATGGGCATTAATGGAGTTGGAAATGCATGCTTTTGAGATGTAAGGCAGTAGGTTAGGAAATGAGGTGAAGCATCATAGTGAAGGGGTTTTATTTTGGCTGCCTGAAAACTTCCACATCCCCCCTCCCCAACTTCCACATGTGATAAGATTGATAATGATAACTAAATATGTAACTGAAATGAAATGAAGGCAGCGTAAAGTTCAAACAGATGCACTTGCTAGTCCTTTGCAAGAGCTGCGTGCATGCAGAATAGAAGTGTTAGTGCAAAGCTTTGCTCCCTCATCAAGAGGAATTGTTTGAATATCTGATGTAGCACGCGTGCAGCTAAGGCTAGTTAAGCGCTGACACTCAGAGAATATGAATGAAGGCAGGCGTTTTTAAAGGCCTTAGAGGAATTAGGTGCCCAAAACACACACAGGCAGGCATTTAGTTCCCCTGAAAACCCAGTATTTCAACTACCTTGCTGAAAAGATTTCTTTAGATAATCCAGAAAGCTTACCTAATACCCTACAAAGATTTTTTTTTTTTTCTCCCCCCTTCAGAACACTTGGGATTCAACATTATGATTTGGTTGCAGGAGGAATTTGGTCTTACGCTTCTCTTCACAAGGCCTCCAAGCCTTTTGGGAAGTTTCCGAGTACATTTCCTAGTTATTATGGTAATAAATGAAGAAAGGCTCCAGCCTAGTGCAACGGGTACAACCTGCAAGCAAAGAAATCCCTTTTCTTCCTTACACCCACTCGCATCCATCCATTGCCCGTTATTTTTAGCAAAAAGGCAACTTAAATGTATAAGCTTCATTGCTGCACCTAACACAAACAGAAACATCTAATCTTGTGAGCCAAGAGCATCACTGACGCCATCCTGGAAACATCCCTGTAGACAAGGTGAGCTCAGCGACCTCAGTGCCCAGATCCCCTTCACAACAGTTTGAGGGAAACACGAGGAAAGGCACACCAAAAGCCAGTTCGGGTATTACGAAGCATCTCTCATTTTCCGTCCTAGAAAGAGCTGTGCAAACAGGGTATCTCCCAGAACTCAGATTGCAAACTACTGCCATCAGCCTCCTGAGGCTGCTCAGCATCCGTGGCTCCCAGGTGTGCAAATGGGAGTACTTTGGATTTCCAAAAAGCCCTTCTCCATCAGTAGGACAAGTTATTTTCAGGGCCATATTGTGCAAGGGCTAGAAATAGGTGTCATTCACCACTTTGTGCCTATTTAAGCCAAGCAGGAAATAGCAGAGTCCCCTCCAGGGAGTCTCTTTACCTTTGTGGGGTTTGGCAGAGCCACCTTGGCTGGAGGACACCATCTGTCCCGTCTGGCCTCCTCCATGCAAGAAGGACAAATGGACAAAGATAGATTGGGCACAGAGATAAAAAATTAAAGAGCACCAAGAATGCTGCAGGCTCCTGACCATGTAAGAAAACCACGGTTAGAAGAAAGCCACCTGCATCAGAAGGGAATGAAGCCAGCAACTGAGATACATATCAGGGGACAGGGAGGAGGGTGGGACGTGATGAGAATTGGCATGAATATGAGGCTGAGGCAGAAATCACAGGAAAATAAGGAAAGGAGAAGGAGCATTGGGCTACACGGCATCCCTGGTTCATTGGATCCGGCCCTCCTGCAAGCTCCCGCTAAAAGCAGGAAGGGTTTTATCCCCTCTGTTCCCATGGGGAGGCTGGTCCAGAGTCAGATTGCTCTGTAATTGTCAGAAACGATCTTCCAGTTTCCAGGCTGAATTTATTCTGGGCCAGTTTACGTACATTTGATCCTGTGCCAACACTGTCCTCAGGCATAAATAGCTCTCCTTCACTGATGGTCTCCCCTCCCCGTCTTCCACCAACGTATTTATAGGCAGCTATCTTCCTCAGCTTTCATTTTGCTAATTTAATTAAGTTAGGCTTTCCTTGCCTTCCCTCCGAACACATGAGCTTCATTTCTTTTATCGTGTTAGCAGCCCTTTCCCAGCCCCAGTTCTTTGGTCCAGCTCCAGTGTCCCTTCGAGGAAAACACGAGCCATACAATCACCAGCGGCGATCTCTCCTAGAAAAAACAGATGCTTGTGAGCCGAGTGCCTAATTGCAAACTAACAGAGACAGGCTCGTCTTTTATCCTGTCAGCTATTTTGAATCAGTTAAAGATCATAAATAGTGTTCTGGAGCACAAGCAGGTCCCGTAGTGCTTTGTAATGTATTCAGTGTACATCTTGGCCGAGTTGTTTCACCGCAATCCTGAACCGTTCTTCTTTTTCCAATTACGCTGCGCCACTTTGTGAAACCATACAATGTTCATCAGATTAAATATTATCCTATTTGGTGTTAGACAGCAGCTGATATTGCAAAAGGAGAAAGCTATGTCCAGTGGAGTGGAGGACAATAAGAGGTTTCATTCCCACTCTTCTCGTGAAAACAGAACTTGACAGCAGACGGCATAGGATGTAAATATTGCTGTTTCACTTAGCATTTAGGGAAGAAGTCCAATCCACGGACTTTGTAACAACTAAAGATTATGCAAAAGTGGCAAAATGTGGCAACTACAAAAGCAAGATATATTTAGGTGATCAAGGCTAGAGAACCTGGATTCAAGAATTCTAAGAAAGCCAGCCAAGGAGCCATTTGGACCATTTAATGCTCATTTTAGTAAGAGCCAGAATACCAGAAAAGCTTTCAAAAGATGGAAAAAGCTACTATCACATCAATATACATACATAGGGTATGGTGAGCAAATCCACAGAGCTTTAACGTAACTAGATTTTATGCTACTTTGTTTAAATATTTGATTAATGATGTTAATAATGTTAGATCTCTCATGCCACTAGTATTTCTCGTTTTCTAACTGGATGCTGGTACTTAGCGTGGCCTTCCTTCAATACGAGTGAAAAACGGACAGATTAATAAATGCAGCCAACTGCCTGAGGACTCACCCAGGGTACGGCTCAAACCCAGCTGCGAGGCAATCGCCATGCTAACCGTTTCTGGGAGGTGGTTAGTTCCTGGATATTTCATCTTAAGAAATGCAGAGGCACAGAAACTCAGTGTCTTTGCAGCTAGTATTAGGCTGATGTTTAAAAAAAGACTCTGTCGAAGAGCAACTCTGCTTTTCAACCTATCCAAAGACGTTTGTTAGCCCAGCAAAAACTGTTTTCTGCCTTGCGTAAGCATGCTTTTCTCCCCTTCTCAGCGATGACCTAAACCAGCTCTCCAGCTCAACAGCAGCTTTGTTGCACTCCACGCAGGATAACAAACTTCTCACGCTCCATCTCGGTCTCCTCTTGACAGCAACCAGTGCAAGCTGTCCTTCATGTTACCAAAAGCAGAGGCAAAAGGGTACATCACTGTTTCGGTAGCCGTTAACCCCAGAGGGGTGCCGGTGCTCTACAAGGCAGTGCAGAGGAACACGATACTGCTCCCACGCGCCATTGCATCACTGCTGAGTAAGGCATTATTGCAATACTTTATCCCCCAAGGGCTCGTTGCAAGACTGGGTACCATTTCATGGGATGGTTTTTCTTCACCCAGCAAGCAAGACAGGCTTCCTCCAGCCAAAATGGAGAAAAGGTGCAGCTGGAGACCAATTTGCTGTAGCGCAACCGCCAGAAATAGTGGAGAAAAATGGAAATATCCTCAAAGAATCCCTAGCCTTTCAATAAATTAGGAAAGCTGTTGTCAAGATGTAAAACAGGCAGGTGTTATTCATAGGAGAGCAAAACGTAGTGGGGTGCAATAGGGCCAGAGGAACAGTTATCGCCAGCCACTCTTATTTCTTTGCGGAAATCGCATTTGGTGCCGGCTCAAAGACATGAAAGCCACAACCATTTCCAGCAGCATTAGAAACACAAACAACACATCAACCATTTGTCAGAATGACAAAACTAGCAGGAAAAGAAAAGGGAAATATGTTCTTTTCAAGCACCTCCACAGGGGATTTGCAGAAATTGGGTGTTAAAAATAAAGCAAATGGCCAGCATCCTCCAATACAACTCACTTCATTTGTGATTTTACACTTCTGGGTTGCTGGGGTTTTTCTGAGCCAACAATTTCTGCTAAAACAGAGAAGAGCCCGCTACAGAGGACCCAAGATGGTCTCATAATGGGTTTTCTTTCAGCTAGAAACACACAGATCTAGCACCAACACCTCCCTATAAGAAGAGGGCAATGGCAAAGCATCTAGCGCTGTTGAAATACAAGCTTTTAATTGCAGTGTTGCAATTCCCTACAACCTGCTCCCTTCTCCTGCAAGATGCTCACAGGGAACCTAAGCTCAGGCTCAGGGGTGGCCAGGCTTCCCCGGCCCCTCCAGCGCTGCCGAGGAAGGGGCAGCACTGGCAGAGATGGACGGCCAGCCCCGGGGCGGCATGACTGATTTCCCTCGTTAGCTTGAGTGGTTAAGTGGGACGGAAGGGAGGCTGCACAGCCAACACGGCCCAGAGACAGGGTGTGGGGAGAGCAGTTTGTCTCACTCGAGTTCAATGCGAGCAACATGTTCCCAAGCGTGACAGTGGGCAGGAGAAGGTGTAGAGGAGCAGAAAGCCCTGGCTGCTCCTAGCATGGAGCTTAATGCATTTACGGCAAGGGTTATGTGTTGCACCACAGCTGGGGAGCCAGGTAGGATGAGCCCTTCCTTATAGAATAGATTGGTTTTATTGCTGTTTCTTCTACAGTGAGCTTTCCCCTTTCCATGTATGAAGCACAGGTGGAATTAAGGTTCAAACAGCTAATGCTGGGCAGGTGTGGTAAAGCAAAACAACCTCTTGGTGATGAAGCAAGACATGCCTCCGAGTTGACCCCAACCATCCTGAGTTAACACTTACACAGCCTGGCCCAAAGGAAAAACTTCCCAGATAAGTTTCTTTCTAACTCACCCAGCTCAGTTTAGCTCTTGAGATCGATCCTTATTTTTCATTTCCATATTTCTATTACTCCAAAATAAAGCATTCCCTGAGAACTCAGTGCACATAATGTTGAAACCAAATCTTAAGAGTGAGGCTGCAAAGGGGAAGAGTAAGAAATCACTATAAACTTCTCCACTTCCCATGGAAAATTCTCCTGCAATCTCAGCTTTAAAGGTAGGTTAAAACTGGTTTGGCTTGGGGTTTGGTGGTTTAAGGGGAGTTTTTTGGGAAATCAAAGGCACCAGCCATCATGCTGTGACACCCGCAGCATGATGAATGTGTGAAGCAATCACTAAATGTGGCTGCCGCAGGCCATGACAGAAATGGTAAATCAGCGCGGACAGGAGGAGGAGAGAGCACCGGAGGGGTACCAGCCCTGTTGCCTTCAAGGCAGGTTGCCGGCCGTAGTGGAGAGCCCCCCGCTCAGTGGGCATTAATGGATGCAGAGAGGGGAGACTGGCTTGATTTTTCATGGCTCCCTCCAAACCGGCTACATCCCTCACTCCAAAGGCAAATAAACAGGAGCTCAGCTTAACACATCACTCCAACCCCGCTGAGCTCTTGCCGAGCCCTTGCCCCCTGCTGACATCCCTGGACCTGGAGAGTTTCTCAGCAAAAACTCCACAGCGGCTATTTTCTGTCCTGGCATACGGCCGCGCCAGCCTCAGCCCCTTGCTCCGAGGTGGGGAAGCAGGCATCTGCCTGTGCGTATAATTGTGCATGTATATAGGTCAGCGCCGGCTCATGGGTCCGGTGGAGACATGTATGTATTTTTCTTGCATCCTTAGGCAAGCTGGAAAATGTCACTTACTCGCTAGGCAATCACTAAACATTTTGCTGCCCTAAGTGACCACCTGCTCTGTGTATGCAGCTCTGCGGCTCTGGGAGCGGGCTGCAAGCACGTGTCTGTAAGACTGAGAACAGGCTTCTCCTTTTTTATACATTTTGCTTGATGTTTTATTTTATTTTTAAAGGCACACAGACTGATTTAAAGCCCAAAACTGGGGTAAATGTCCCTACCCACATACTCATCCCTGTTCTCATCTGTGCCTCTGCAGTATCCTTCACCTCCCTTTTTATTTCAACCCTGTAAGAGAAACCCTGTCTTCTGCCTGGCTTCCGAACAGCAGCACCATAAAGCTTTATTTTGAAGCGAGGCTGATGCCCAAGCAAAACCCACGGAGTAGAGAAACGCCTGCTGAGGGATGAGAAGCTGTTGCACATCCTGAAGGCAAAGTCCTGACCAAGGAGGTGGTGGGGTTTCCCTGTGTAGCCCTTATCTGCATGCAGAAGGAGTCACACACATGCCAGAGGGGCTGCTTTTTCTTAGTCCTGGCTCCTCCATCCTTGGGAAGGAACATGAGCATCTGGCACAGGAGTTATGTTCACAGACAGGTGCCTGCTGCTGAATCCCATGCTAATTAAAACATGTGCGTTTGGGGAGTGGGCTCGCAGCACCGTTTGGAGCAAGTGCCCTAGAGCAAGCCCAGTGCCACGTTGCAGTGGGAGGACACGGCGAGTCCTTCCTGACCGGTGTGCAGAGGCAAGGGGAGAAAGATGAAAGGGATGAGCCTGAGCGGAGGAAAGGAGCAGAGAGACTGCGCAAAGCTGAAGCTCTCCAGGAAGGTAGAGGGCAGCTGAAGATGCTTCAAAAGGGACCGTGCTTTCTATCTCCTAGCAACAGATGCCAGCAAAAAGCCAAAGGAGATGGTCAGAAGATAGTCTTGGTTGAGGAAATGGGAGCTTTGCCATGCCTCACCCCGATAGACCCCCATCCCTGCCCTCCTCGGGCTCCTTACAGACACCAACACCACTGCCCCCACCCCAGCCAGGCTGGTTTTTGCCCCCAATGGCCCAGGTAAGAGGTTTGGGTGTTTTCAGCCCTGCTCAGAGCACCTCTCCTGCTCTCTCCCCTGTAGGATCCACCCAGCTTAACTCAGGGCAATAGGGCCACGATTCGGCCCATAGCCATGGACCGGTGTCCAAGCAGCTTGGTAGCTAAAAGGGGGACCCCAATACTACACATCGGATGGTGCTTAGCTGGGAGTGAGCTCTCTGCCCCTCGGGGTCTTCTGCTGCTCAGTATTTTGGGCTCCAACTGCTTCCCTGCAAGTGTATTCACCTACAAGTAGCAAAGGGCAATATTTACAGACCCCAAAGCATCTGACACCAATACGTTTTAACCCATCAGTAAATGGCTGTAGGACACCATGCTCAGTGCTTTTAAAGACATTAAGGGGAAAAAAAAACCCTGCATCTACAGGAAAAACTGCCCTCCCCGCATTGTTGTATCAATTACAGAAGATGCATTAAAAGGTTTTAGTAATGATTTCATGTCAATAACCTGGATCTTCAAGTCCCAGTGTCCTTATTCAAACTCTCCTGGGAGCAAGATGTCCCAGCAAAAAGGGACACACCACAGATCCGACAGCAAAGGCAGAGGAAAGATAATAGAAAAGAGGTATTGGGCAGAGAAAAAAAAACATCAGAGACAGCCATCTGTATGAACACAGACAGATCACCAGTTTAAAGGAAGGTGATTCTTCACTCCACGCCTATACAAATGTTTTCCTTCCCTCTGTGTCTCCCTCCTCCCCTCTCCCCCGATGATTTGAAGGCTTTGGGAACTGCGGTAAGTGTGACTGTTTTTCTGTGCAAGTCAGCCAAAGATTTAAGTAGGCAGGAGGAAAGCACTCTCTTTTTCCATCAGTGTTCAATAGAAAAACAGTTTGGGGAAAAAAAAAAAGAAGAAGAAAAATCAGGGACTAGTCCAAGCTGGGAATCGTTAAAAGAAAACACAACCAAGAACATCAAAAACAGAGAGATGGAGTGGAAAAATACACTCAGGCGATCCTTCCAGCGCTGAGCCACCCTTCAACACTTTTCAGGTATGTAAGGTCTTAATGCAGAGATTAATCTGCAAGCTGCCGAGCCAGAGACGGGCAAGCTGGCCTGGGAGGAGCCTTCGCCACGCCAGGCGAGATCTTCTGATAATCCCCAGTAGAGAGTTAAGGAGGAAAGTTGGCCAACGCATTTGCTCAGTTCTTGGGCGATAAAGACTGCTGCTGGTTATGATAAGGCTGCTCTATGAATGCTGATTATCAGCCTGGCCCCGGCTTGCTAATCCAGGTCTCTAAGTCCATAACCCTTTGCCTGACCCTGTAAAGCCCTCGTACAGGGCCAGGGCTGTTTGAGGCAGGTGCTCATGTTATGGGTGTTCTGTGACACGCTTGCTAGCCCAGCTTCCTAAGGAAACAGGGTTCACATGGTTTCAACATCCACCTGTCCATCCCTTTGCTAATCATTTCCGAACCTGTCAGTCCATTTTA
>JAVKLA010000093.1:4159198-4172647 GCA_034782735.1 Sagittarius serpentarius
CAAGTCGAGTCTGTTTGGCCTGTGACAGTAATTGGTTGAGTGATCTCTCCCTGCCCTTATCTCGACCCACGAGCCTTCCATTATATTTTCTCTCCCCTGTCCAGCTGAGGAGAGGAGTGATAGAGCAGCTTTGGTGGGCACCTGCATCTGGCCAGGGTCAACCCACCACACATGGCCTTAAGAGGCTGATAAGCAGCAGGGAACCACTGCAGAGAGTGTACTCCTGATTTAAAGTCTTAAACATACTCTAAGAAACAAAATCCATCTACCCATCAATATGATGAAGAAACTGCAAGTTCCCTTAAACTCACCCGGCCACCTCATGAATCTCCAGGTTGGGAAAGCAAGGAAAAACGCAGTCCTCTTTCAGTTAAGTCTTCAAGCCAGCCATTTCCACGCAAGCATGAGCTGTTTTGCTGCTCCCGGGACATGCTAACAGGAGCTATAACTGCGTAGCGAGCAGGGAGGAGGCTTCAAAGCCTTCTTGCAGCAGGCGTGCAGCAAAGCCCAGGTCCCTGGTACCAGTCCTGCAGCTCAGGCCACACATCACCTCCCCTCCAGATGCTCTTCCCCTCCAGCTGCCTCCATGGCATCCAGTTTTTGGTGTCCCTTGCTCTGCAAAATGGGATCCAAGATGCCTCCAGGCTCTGCCACACTGGCAGGAGTTATTTTAAGGCACTCCTCTTCTGTAGTAGGACAGCCTGGGGACTGCTCAGATGTCGCTATCCTTTCCGTTTCTCCTGGCTTGCACTGGTGGCTTATTCTCCATTTTCCGAGCAGTGAAAATTTGAGTCACGCTTCACGGACACATCCTGCACCCCAGGGGACGGTCACAGCATGGGGGACCTGTGCAGGTACCTGAGAGCCAGAGGGGATGGATGCCTGAGACAGGAAGACTTCCCCAGTTGGACCTCACCCACGAGTCTGCAGGTACTCCACCAGACCACAGGTTTAAGTGGTCTCCATGAAGGAGCCTTTGAGCATTCCCGGCTTCAGGGGGAGAGACGGCCTGACTCACCTGAAAGGAGAGAAGCCAAAGGGATTTAAGTATGTACTCATCATTAGGCATGCAAGTAACGTTTTCCCGAATCGGAGCTCGGGCCACCAAATGAAAAAAGCAAATATTTGCTAGAATGAAAATGTCAAGCGTTTGGTGGCTTTCCTTTTGCCTTGTTTTTTTGTTCATGGGGGCTTCAACCAGTTAATAACCATACAATTCATGGATTTTTGGGGGGCAGGGAGATAGGGTCATTCTGAGGCAGCTCAAAACAAAGTTTTGCTTATTTCTTCCTAAACAAAATTTAAAGCAAGGAGAAAATGGGGAAAAAAGGTTCACTGGGGAAGCGCCAAACATTTTTTTTAAGTTAGCATTAGCTTCATTTTGGCTCCAAACATTGCTTCAAAAAGTAGAAGTCAAAGCATCTCATTTCAAAAACACACAAAGAAGTGGTTTGAATTTTTCAAAATTGCTACTTTCTGTTGTAATTTTTTGTTGAGTTCAACACAATTTCAGCTGACCTAAACCCCTATTTTTCAAAAAATACATTTATATAAGCGTAAAAAAAAAAATTGAAGAAAGTTTAGTTCTTTAGCCTGTATTTGTGCAAAGCCACTGATTTTTAGTTGTTGGCTTTCTGCTAGAGATAATCACACTGAACAAACAGCTGAATAAATGATTCTTCTCACAGGTTTATCACAAGGGCTGATGGAAAGAACAAAAAAAAATAAGAAGGTGTATCAGAAAAGGAAAAATATAAAGTGTGCATAGATACAAACCACTAGAAGTATTTATAGAAACAGAGCACCAGTGTCAACACTTGAACGCTTGTGCTACCAACCCCCTTTTTTGCATTTAGGTTTCACATCTCATGGCATTGCATACATACTCCCTGTAACCCAAAAGCCTCAAATTAAAGGAGCCTAATTTTATCTGGAAGAGCTTGGAGTGACCTCAAGAACAAGTGCTCCTCGCTTGGAGCCGGTGTTTGAGTTTCCTTCTCGCCGAGAGGAGCATTAGTCCCCTGGGTAACCCAGCTCGAAGGCCTGGGGGATGGCTGCTTTATTTCCTCATTAAATAATTCTGACTCATGAACACATCAGAAAACTTGCATTGTGGCCTTTGACAGTTTACCTCTATAAAGGCAAAGTTTGTCGAAGAAATCATTTTCTGCAAATCATTCACAGGGCATTAGTCATGTTTGTCCCTTCCTCCCAGCCTCACAGAGACAGCTCCAGTAATTTGTATTATTTTCATTGCCTTCCCCTGTACCCTCATCTATCTTGACCGAGTGAACTTGCAACTTTATCTCATCTTCCTACAGCAGTGGATCAAGACAGAACTGCTTATCCTAGCCAAGAGGAATGGGTTTAAATACAACTTTCATCTTTTTTCTTGCAGACAAGCTAAATGCCCCTAATATCCCTGCCCGGACTGGCTCTTGGCCTTCAGAGGAGTCTGACCAACAAGGAATAATGGGCATAAGGACATGATTGGAAGGTCAAGCCTTACTGATTATATTTACCTCTGTTGCTCTTATTTGTATAACTCTGACTGGCCTCTCCTTCCCTTCCGATTTTTTTTAAAACCAGCCAAACTACCTATGGGCATCTCTCATGCCCACACATCTCTAAGCCACATGCAAAGCAGAGCACTGAGAAAAGATGAATATGATAAAGATGCTCTTAAAGGTAATCTTAAAGTTGCTCAACGTTGCGCGCTTCTGTGCCCGTGAGCACATACCATCTTGGGTTACATCCTGGGGTGAGAAGCCAGTTTTTGAGGAACTTTTCCATGCAAGAGAGAAATGTCCTAAACATATGATATCCCCCCCACCAAAGCCCTGGCATATTTCTAGAAGATCTGTACATTTATATCTGGCTGCTTAGTAGGGAAATGCTCTTTCTGAGCCATCTCCACTGTATATTTTCTTCTGACATAAATATGAATCAAGGTTATGGCCCAGTATGATCTTCCCAGGAAAAAGTGTAGATTACATTGATATGACCCATTAAAGCAATCTTAAATACCCACTGATGGTTCATTATTGCAAGTTACTTTCCTTCCTGATGTAGAATTTCTTCAGTATGTTGGAGAAAAAAAAAAGTCTCCAGGACGGCACTGCCTGTGCACCACATTAATAAAAAGAGACAACACAAGGGATGGGCTCGACAAGTTGGAAGAGGGGTCTCCATTTACCCAACCCTGCTGGATGAATCAAAATACCCCTCCTGAAGGGCACGTAGGCCAAAGGGAAAACTTTAATTAGCAAAATTCAGAAGGAGCAAGGACATTCTTATCCCATGCAGCAACAGATCATGCTGTGTGAAATATGAGAAGACATGGATAAAATATTATGCCTGCCTCAAAATGCTCAGGAACCCAAGAAACCCAAGGGCTAAGCCATCTCCTGTTGTGTGTAGCAAATATAGCAGCCTGCATAGCACTGCATCTGGGAGCAGTGGGTAATCGCTTATAGGATCGCCTACAGCGGCTATATGGAGTGATGTAGGTCAGGGGATACATGGTTGTGGAAAGGACTGGTGCGCCCCAGCAGCAAAGGGACTTCCCAGACGCAAGCGGCCAGTGGCTCATACGTGACTCATGTGCAACGTCAAATGTCACTACCTAATTAGCTAGTAGGTTTGTGGCGGCTTTTTTTAATACCTTTGCCCCACTGCAAGGCCAGAAATGGTACGTTGAGTTGCAAGTTGGATTTAGGTGCAGAAGAGGGGGTGGAGGGCTCCCCAAAGCATCGCAGCTCACTCCTTCCCCATCACCTGCACGGAAAGCAGTGACAGAAGATGGCTGCAAGGCTCTTCCACCTCAGGGGAGACGGGACTTCATGAGCCCTAAAAAAAAAGCCTCTCTCCTCCTTTATTTTATGCTTTGCCTCTGCAACCTGAATCTGAGTTTACAAACATTTCGGTGTGAGTCAAGTCTAGAGGGATTTTTTTTTTCTTTGCACCTATACGATTCAATTTTTTAAAAAAGCCAAACCTGTCTGGAGAAAGAGGAGCTTGTACTATGGAAAGAAAAAGTGCTCAAATCTAAGGCTGAGAGAAGAGAACACATACGCTTACCAGCTTTTCTGCCTTGCAGACAGCACAGTGCCGAAGATACACATCGAAGAGACAATTGCCGGTAGTCGGCCCTGAGCTATGCCAACTCACCATCCTATGAGCATTCCTGCCGAAGGCTGATTTTGGCTAACCTCCAGTTCATGCCACCGTGTGCCCAGGAGGCCTCAGTGCCCAGCACAGCCACGGAAACCAACGCAGCGAAGAAGGGAGGGAGCTGCAAGCTTGCCACCGACTTCTGTTGCCGTGCAAAGTCCCAAGGCATCGCTGCGGTTCAGCGAACCCTAAAGGGCCAAGCAGAGTCGGGTGCTGAGCACAGGGGATAGAAAGTGCCCTGCACCACTCCCATACCCCCTCCATCTCCTCTGCCTTCAAACGGGGAGGGCAAAGCAGAAAACAGCGCTGCCAGCTCAGCACGGAAATCCTCCATTCACAGTTTGGCACATTGCCTCGCCCGTTGCAGCAGGTTTATAGTCCCCTGTGCTCCCAGGATCCACAGACCTCCCAGAGGCAACTCCCTTTTCCAGGCATCCGGGCATCTCTAGGGTTAGGAGCGAGAGATGCTGCCAGAGCCTTTTCCCAGTCGCTATGGGGCCTTCCCCTAACAGGATGGCCCTTGCACACCGACACCTGCCCCAACGGGCCAAAAGGCTCCTCTGGGCACCTCTCACGCCACGCATAGCAGAGGGTCCCTGGGGAAGAGTGTCCTGAATCATTTAGAGGAAGCCAGGCAGCTTGCGAGCTGCAGCTGCAAGGTGAGATGCAGCACATCTTCCATTCTGTTAATTCATAGTATTGACAAAACATAAAATATTAACGCCAGAGAATACAGAGTTCTCTTTAAAGAGATTGATTCGCAAAGGTTGGGAGTGGGTCCTTTGCCATGCAGAACAGGTCAGGCAAAAAGTCTTCGGCATCAGGCAGAGGGTTTTGTGCCAGGGAGCGCGGACCGCCTTCTCTCTCCTCACCCTCTGGGCTCCTGCTTGCAGGGGCTTTCCACGGTGCCTGCCCTGAGGCTTCACAGGCTCCCAGAACGTCTCAGGTTGGAGGGGCCTCGGGATGTCATCTCCTCCCACCGGCCCAAAGCAGGCTGTCCTTTGCAGGCCAGTCTGCCGGCACCCCCCTTAAAATGACACCCCATGCTGTCACACTCCTCCTCCCCACCATCGCCCACCAGGAAACAGGGGACACCTGCCTGGGGGAAAAGACTGTAGGGAGCCAAGACCAAATTGAAGCCTACCTATTTTTCCCCCAAATTTCCAGTTGTGTCAGCTTCTTTATTTGCTCCAACTTCCTTCCAATTTTCTGTATTTTTCATGCATCTAATTAATGATTCAGATCATTAATGTTTCTGGAGCAGAATTCTCTTCCCATCTATAAAGTGGCCGTGCCAATTCTTAGCCCTAATTTTAAACAACATATTTTGTTTAAGCTTTCTGCAGAGAAAACAGCTTGAGACCAAAGACTTTCCTGTCTCTTCACAAGACAATTATTGAGAATGTTATCAGCAAATCTTAATGCACCTTCATCTGCGAGAATTTCTCCCAACACAGCTACACAGTCCACCCACCTATAGATGTGCACAGGACTACAATCAATACATGTTAATTAAGCTGTGGCCCACTCCAATTAAAATTATAGGATCTGAAGGACAGACATTTATTTTTGTCAGTAAATTAATTTAAGCATTCATTAATTTTAACTTTAATTTTTAATTTATATATCACTTTAATGATAAATAATTCCTCTCATTACAGAGGAAACATATGGAAGAGAAAGATAAAATGGGAGAGACTTGGACCCAGCAAGGAATATGTTCTCCGGCATTTCCTTCTCTTTCGGCACATCAGCAACCCCATTTATGTCAGCAAACTGGGCTCTTTTGAAAATTTGGCTGGCGAGTGCAGTGCTGAAATAAGAACAGAGATTCTTTGAGTATCTCACCTCCTTCTCTGCTGGGAACATGAAAGCTCGGCTGTGAAATCTCAGTGTTTTAGAATAGCTGAAACTTTGTACACGCTACCAAAATAAACACTTTTCTATGGAAATAAAAATATTACCGTGTTAACAGGTTGGGGTTTTTTTAATTTATATAGAAAAAAGGCAGGGTTTTTTTACAGCTTAACCCTTTCTGCACATATCCCAGGCAGAGAGCACTGATTTTTAAAGTGAGGTTTGTGCACCATTCTGCACTCAGAGTTAAACCTTCCCTGGCTTGGGTATGGCAGTTAATGAAATACGCAGCAGATCAGCAATATTTTGGACCTTCTTTTCCAGCAGATGCTGCGTGGCAAATGACCTGGGCTGGTACAAAGAAGGGTTTTAACCCTCAACATCTTCACCCCAAGAGACTGCCCAACAGCTTAGCTATCAGTGTCCATCACATCTCTGCCGTGAATTCTCTCTGCTCCACCTCAGTGCAAAACTAAGCAAACATCCCAAAGTCTTTTCCTTCTGTATGAAGGAGAATGCTAGAGCATCTGGCATCCTAAAATGCTCTCTTCTGAGATCACAAGCTCTTCACCCCGCCAAGCACATCCACACAGCGCTTCCCATAGCCGGGATGCTGTATAAATAGCAGCGCTGCATACCGAGACTCCTCCACACAGACGTACCGTACCCTGCCTGGGACCTGTCAAATGCCAAAAATCAAAACAGATTAACAGAATAAATTATTCATTGGAGAGTGCCGTTACTCCTCAAGCGCTGTGCTGGACTGGTAAGAATTGATCAGCTTCACAGCCGATGGTGGCAAACAAATAGCAAACCAAAACTGTTCAGTGAATAGACTATCTGACAAAAAAAGAGCTAGAAAAGCACCAGGTCTCAATCTCCAGGGAGCTTTAGACCTGCAGTGCAATTATGGTCTCTTCTTACCGTATTTCTTCCCTTTAAACAACTACTTAGACCTCTTCCCAGCCTGGTTTTGCAGCTATCATTGCAAACCATTGCTGCTGCATTTTTAGGACACCACATCTGCTGCAAACTCCTGGGAGACAGGGCGAGAGAATCCCTCTCTGAGCCCCGTTGCAGAGGGCTCAGTGCAAGCACAATGCACAGGCACCGCTCGTACAGACACCTCTCTGCTGCCTTTTATCCAAGACAATAGCACCAAAACAGGGACGAGTCAGCGGCACAGCCCAGCCAGGACCGCCAGAGATAACCCAGGACCCATACAAGCCAGACAAGTCACGACTACTCGCACACACATTAAATGGAGCAGAGCATCCCAGCCTTCTCAGAGCCAAAATTCACTTTTTCCAGTTCCTCTGTCTCTTGACATCTCCTGTCTCGCACTGTGTCACCCTCCCACAGTGCCAAAATTAACTGTATTCCCTTCTCAAGATCCATACCCTTCCATCCCCCTGGAGAACCATCCCTAGCAGGGTGGCTTCGTTGAAGCCGAAGGGATTCCTCCTGCAAGGAGGAGCCCTGCTGCCTGCATTTCCACGTATCAGTATAAAAGCAAGCAGGAGATAACCCAGTGCTTTGAGCAGGTGGAAAGGCAGAGCAGCAGCTTGGAAAACCTCTTTAGCAGGAATATACGGGATCTATGGAACAGAGGAGGTTCAGTCGAAAGGGGAACGGGGCAGCAAAAGAGAAACTATGCAAAATATTACTTTACTAGTAATCTTCTGACTGCAGATATTTGAGCATTTAAAAAAAAAAAAAAAAGCCTTTCTCCCCATTTATCTATTAGCTCTTCTTCCACCCAGCTGTGCTGCTGAATGCCCATATTTATGACATCAGTGCATGTTGCTATAGAGATAATTAATTAATGCAACATAATAAAGTCAGCATTTTTACTACCTTGCAGGTTAACACAGGACTGGAAATAAGAGTGGGGAGGATAGAAAACCTTACTTCTAAAAAGCAGTAATTTTAACAATCTTCCAAGCACTGAAAGAGAGAGTTGGGCCCAAAACTCATTTCCACAGTATGTGAAATGTGCCGCATTTGGTATAATCACTGTCATTAGGAGCTCAGAGAAGAATTAGAAAAACAGCAATAAAGATGAATGAAGGTTCAGCCGAACAATTGCAGGTGGAGGCAAGAGTTCTCTGAGCACCCAGCAAAACTCTTTCTCTCAACCTGGCAAAAATGCACCAGCTCACAAGATACTTGGCCGAAGATGCTACAAGCTGTGATGTGTCTAATCCCAGATGCACAGGGCCTTTTTCCAAGAGCCCTCCAAAGCTGGCCACCCCCAAAAATCATCTTTCCAGGGGTGTGTGTCTTCTGTGGAAGGGAAGCTGAAGGCAAGTTAAAAGCACCTCCTCCTTGTGGGACCTTCTGAGCAAGCCTGTCACGAGAGGCGGGTTGAGACAACCTCTTTGCACCCCAGAAGACTCAGTGTCATGCTTAGCCACAAGCCAGTGGCCTTCCCAGCTGCTCATCAAAGCAAGATTTTCCTGCCTGTCACAGGTGGGCCACACAAGGAGGCAGGAGGTGAGACCAGGCACTTTCACCTTTCTCATACATAGCTGCCTCCTGACAGTCAGGTTGACATTTACAGCTGACAAGGATATCAGTGACTTGACAACATGTCCAAACAAGACAACTCTTTGATGAGAGCTGTAACTCCACCCAGGAGCTTGCCTTCCTACAAGGAACTAGGCCAAAAAAAAAAAAAAAAAAAAAAATGCTGTGGAGCATTCAAGTGGGTGCCACACTTGCGGATTGGTCTAACTCCACCCTTTTGTTAATTTAGAAAATTAAAATCAATCCCCTTTTCAAGCGAGGTGTTATTTTATTATTTGTCCTGTGCTAATTAGAATCTTTTTATATACTTTTCAGTTCAGGCTCTCTGCCTTCTGAGGTTAGAAAGAAGAAAGCAGGACAGATGAAATTAGGTCACTTAACCCTCAGGACGCTACCATCCTTCAGCAAAGGTTGCTCTGCACGCAATGAAGCAAAGGCAAAAATGCTTTAAGAGAAAGACACATGCAGAATAAATGAGCAAAAGACTGTGTTTTGGGACAAAAGTGACATCAAGCAACGTTTGCCTTCCATAACCGTGAAGGCTTTGTCGTCTTGTGATATTTTCATGCCAAGCTTCACTGTCATGCCACAATTGAAGACACCTACACTTCTCAGAGAACTGCCCAGTGAAAAAACAACCAACCAAATTATTAAAAAATTTTAAAAGATCATTTAGCAGAAAAACCAGAAGGCCATAATACTGTTGCCCAATTTATAAGCCATCTCCACAATACACTGTTTCAATAAAAGCATGGAAAAGTGTGCAGCTTTTATGTTGCATTCATGTACAACACAGTTGAGGAAAATTAGAACAAAAAAAATACCCAAGTATTAAATGCATTATGATCTGTTTGGAGACTTCAGCATCAGCTACCAATTCTTTACAGGCTCAGCTACTTTCAATAGGATAAATTGCACAGAGTCACTAAAATCCAGAGCTTATTGCATACCATCTGCAGGCATAGTTTCTCTATTCCCAAGTCATAGCTGTTTTCCTGGCAGGCTGCTGCTTTGACCTGTCGCAAGACTTCTTCGCGTCTGTCTGCAACACACTCCCCGAGGAGATGGGTCCATCTTAAGGGGTCAGTTTAGCTGCAGAAAGAGAATGGCAGAAGTCTGTTAGACAATTTTCATGAGACAATTTGAATGGCAATATCCAAGTCACCAAAATATTTGCTTGATCCGCACAAAAAACAGAGCAAAACCCGCTCTTGCAACGACCAGCTGCTGCTGCATAGGTTTATAACTGGAATAGAGAGAACACATTTTCCCTAAACCCAGACAACAACCCAACCCAGATAGCAGAGGCAAGAAATCATCTATGGTGAGAGTAACAATGGGCAATTTAGCGTGATTATATCCTTGCAGATCTTCCTATTTATAACGGTTTGCATTATTTTGAATGCAAACTGGTTTTTTTTTCCTGTGCATCAGCTCTCGTAAGCAAAAGTTGTCATTAGCTCCTGATTAAGAGAGGCTTTAAATAAAGAGTGGAAACAAGCCCAAACAAAGAAGTGCTGCTGCATCCCGGTCCTGTTGTATCAGACCGACTGCTGCAAATGTCAGTTTTATTTACTGTTTGGAGTCCACTAAGCTTTTCTCTTGTAGAAGAGGTAAAACTGGGAACACTGGGCCAGATGGAGGAAAAGAACAACAGAAGAGAAGAAAAGAGGTAAATAAATAAGCAGCCATGGGGCCCATGTGTCCAGGTAGGTCCTGGTAGTTCATGCTAGCAACATACATGCAAGTTTGCCCACAGACACAGCAAACAAATTAAATAAGCTTCACTAGTGAGAACTGACCTTTTCCATCTTCCCCCCAGCAGAAATCAAGCTCCAACAGGGACCAAAAAGAGGGTTAGAAATAGCAAAGATAATAAAGTCAGTCATCAGAAGCACAGAAGACTGAAGGGACAAGACAGGCAGGTGAAAGGACAACCTCAAGAAAACCTGAAATACTGCAAGTCATCCTCTATTGCCAAAATACCATGAGACATAATCTATCCCACTAAAATATTGGCAGCAGAATATGTGACCAGGTGAGGCTAGGAGCTCCATTTTGATGCCGAGAGAAGGAGCCTGCTCTGCTTTGCACATTAAATGGCTCATTTTGGCACACATTTGCTGTGTATTTTTTAGCGGAACAGAACTCCCCTTTAGCAAGGTGCAGGCAGACACCAAACAAGATTGCTTTGAATTTTCCAGTCTCAGTGGCATCCGGACCACAGGAAAAGGCACTGATTATTTCAAGTCGCAGGTTCCTAACCCCGGTGATGGCCAAGCCACAGCCTTTAGGGGACGTCTGCACGGCACAGCCACCGATTCCTCTGGCTAACGGAGAACCCAAGCCAATGTCAAGCTGGTCAACCACATCAGCACGGGGCACTGCCTGGGTTATTTAGCCCCTGCTTAATCAGCCAGGAGGAGCACCGCCGGGAGATGCAAGAGCAGGACCTGAGCATGGGATGACACTGCTCAACAGATGCACCAGTTTCATTAGTTCAGTCTCCAGCAGGTACCGGTTTCACAGACGCATCTTTTAGTCAACATGACAGGAAAGGGAATAGACAGGAGAGGACCCTCCACCACCCCTGCATCTTTCCTGACCGTATGTATAGCACGCTGCCTTTGCTGGGCAGGCTAAGGGCTTGCTGGTGAGCAAAAATACTGCTCAGAGGAGCTCACAACTGCACTCTCAAACCCCACAGCCAAGTCCACACCAAGGCACCGCTCCAGACTGCCTTCCCGTCCCAAACAGCACAGGTACTCAACCCTTGTCCGACCCTCAAGTGCGAGAAAAGCTACCTTCAACAAATGCAAAGCAATTCCATTCAATTCCACCTTTTAAATGCAACACTTAATTAACTCTACTGGGGCTTCTTTCGCTCTAACTGCTTGTGTTTCCATGCCACCGAGGTTAGGAAAACACCTTCTCCCCTTCCACAGAGGGGCCCTGACTTTCCCTCCCTGCTTCGTGCTGGCATTACATTAACCAGAGAGTGGGCCCTCAGGCACACAGAGTCTGGCCCCAAAGAGAAAGAGCTTCTCCTTCAGAAACCTGCCACTAACCGGTAGTTCATTTTACTGCTCTGGCTGACCCTCGCTCGGACTCCAACCCAGTACCCTGGCAGGGCTCTGGTACTCAAGTATAAGAGGAGAAACCAAGCTGTCACCCCACTAGATCCAACATTTAGAGTCAGTAATGCTAAACTCTCCAAAAACAAAGAAAAACAAAGGTGGGGGCGGAGGGAGAACAACCAAACCCAGATGTTTCTGAGCAGCTGGCATCTCTGTTTCTCCCAAGATGCTGATGAACGCAAACTCTGCGGCTTGACAGACCCTCATCGGCCGCCCTCTTCCTGCTAACAGAGAGTTCAAATCAGCTCTGTGCTGGATTTAATCATCTTCTCGCCTTAAATAATAAACTAGGAGGAGGAGAGGAAAAGGATTTATTCATGTCACTAACTGTCAAAAAAATGTTTACTGTGCTAAAATAACCTGGGCTCTTTAACTGCAGGAAGGAAAAAAAAAAAAAAAGAAAGAAAAAACACCCAGGGGAGAGAGAACTGTGAGAACATCAGCTCTGCACACAAGGGGCATGGACATGCTCAGGTAGGTGTTGAGATAGGACCTATGTGAGGTCTTCCAGCAGATATTCATGGGGAAACACAGTGAAAGCAGAGCAAAGGGAAAGGGGGGAGGTGCCTTGGTTGGCTTAGCTCAGCTGTTTGAGCTGAGCTCTGCTTTTTGGACAGAGCTGAGAACATACATTTTTTAAGCAGAGTGTTGTGAGACTCGCACCAAACCCCAGCCGTAGCTCAGCGGTTTGCACAGCAGCTTCCCCCAGCCCTGGCCTGCTGCCTTCTGCAGTAGTGGACCTCCCTTTCCAAAACTCTTCAGAGAAGAAAAAAGAAACATCAGAAGCAGGACTGCAAGGTGCTCCTCTTGTCGAAGAAAGGTCCGGGGATGCGGGAGGCCCTAGAAGTAACCAAAAGAACTCAATGTACCAGGAAAAAAAAAGTCTTTGGAGCACTACTGAAGCACATCTCCAGCTGTGTCACACAAGGCATTAACTGCAGAGCTCCTTGCAACAGGTCATGCGAAGGGCCCGTAACACAAATGTTTCAACAAACTGCTAGAAGTCCCTCAAGGACTATTAAACCCAAAGTTACAGATTAACTTCCAGCTGTGGAAGCCCTGAAGCTGCAAAATACCCCAGACTGGGAGGGAGCAAGACAGGGGCACAGGGTCTTTCTCAGGCACATCTTCGGATCCTGCCTCTTGCTGGAGGCCCACCAGTGAACTCAGCGCAGCCAATGTTTTGTACCTCCTGTAGATAAAACGGCTGATGGCCGTGTTTCACCGGTGCACGGGCTGTGAGGCTGCTGGCACACTCCCAAGAAGCATGGCCCCTTGAGGGGGACCCATGGAGAGCTATACCCAATCATATCTAGGACCCCTTCATCACCTGCAGCAGGTAACTGGGGGCAGGCACAGAGGAGACCCCACACTGAGCATCCCATCCTTCAACACACCCAAGTGATGGCATTACAATTGTGCACAGAAGTAAGGATCTCTTTGCTGGAGCATGGCCTTCAAGACAGTCTTTCCAGACTGGACATACTATATTCTTCCACAATGATGAACAACTTGCAGCGAAAATATCCCAGCCCCCCTACAAGTCATTTCAGTCTTCTCATGCAATCCCGCCTGCCTCCTTCCTCTGCCACAAGCTTCCATCCTTTTATACTGGTGCCCACAGCTGGAATCCTGTACGGATCTATTTTTTGATGTTTTGAGCACGTTCCCAACCTTTTGGAGCTCTTCTGTGCTTTCGCGGTTATTTCTCAGCCTGGGAGACACTCTGGTGGTGGGACCTAACAGCACAGTG
>JAVKLA010000093.1:4182821-4198064 GCA_034782735.1 Sagittarius serpentarius
GGCGGGTGGTGGGCGGTTGCGCTGTGCATCACTTGTCTTGTGTGTTCCAGTCCTTTTATTATTATTGTCATTTCTTCTTGTTGTTGGTGTCATTGTTGGTTTCTTCCTTTCCGTTCTATTGGGCTGTTCTTGTCTCAACCCACGAGCTTTATTTTTTTTCCCTGATTCTCTCCCCCATCCCACTGGGTGGGGGGGGAGCGGGTGGGCGGCTGCGTGGTGCTGGGTTGCTGGCTGGGGTTAAACCACGACAATACCCCATGGGAATGTGAGCTGCCACAGGCTTGATTTGGAGAGATCATAGCAAGGGAGAACTGTCAATTAAGATGATAATCAATATTCTTTCTTTCAAAACTCTACCATCGCCCCTCAAGATCACTAGAAAGTGGTATGAAAGAATCACTGCCACCACCTTCTAGGGTAGATACAGGAACTGTGTATGATGTTAGGTGTTAGTAAAGGAAAAGGAAGCAAAGAGAAAGCATAAGCGGCATTTAACCCAAAACTGGAATTGCAACAGGGCTAGAGTGTTCAAAACCCTAAAGGATTTTAAGATCTGGCCTTATTGTCCTTTGATCTACAAGATTTCTGCTGCACCCACACAAACACCCCTGAACAAGACCCCGGAGTTTATTCTACATAGGTGCCAGAGGCTTTACAGACCACTATGAGTGCTCAGACCCTCTGTTTCATGCCTCACCCAAAATAATACACACACCTTTAGCAGCATAGACTGAAATTATGAGACGACATCACATCAGCAGGAACCAGGGGCGGGGGGCACAGAATAGCAAATCACTCAAAATAAACCCAAGCAGCACCTGGACTTTTCTTTGTGGACATCCCAGCTTCCACCACACTGCTTTTCTCACAAACATTGTCAAGATCATCTCCTAAAATGGCACGTAATAATAATTCCTTTTTGCATGAACAAATGCCAAATTATCTCGATGGCTGGCAGTATTCAGCACATCATCACATAAATTCATTAAAAAAAATTACAAGGTCACCTCCAAGCAACTCTTAAGTAGCTATTCTCATGCAAATGTTTGTGTGTGTAAATGCAAGAAAAACACAAGCAACAAGAAAGATACTGAAAATTTAAAAAAAAAAAAAAAATCACTGCAAGTAGAGGAGCTCTCCCACGAGACAGCAGGAGATTTTTTTTTTTAACACTTCTGACTGCTATTGCAAAGACAGAAAGAAAAGACAAATTAGAAAGATGAGAAGGTAGCAACACACAAGGTCAGCAATAATGTGACTCCAAGGTATTATTGAATTCAGTCAAGGTTAATCGGAGAAGCCAAGTTTTTACCTTGGTGCCTTCACCAGGTGCCTAAAAATGATGTAAGGATCCAGCCCAAGAAACATTATATTCTCTCATTTCTGCCTCACAAAGAAGTATTTGCAAGACCCTGGTTAATTAAACCAATAAACCACAAGTGAAAGCCTGGCCTCGTGCCACATTTTTACTAGCACGTTGTGCAGGGGTGTTGCATTAACAGCTGTTATCCTTTCGCAGGGGAATGGGGGAGACGAGAGCGGGGAGCAGAGGAGAAGGAGCAGTAGCAGAAAGAACAAGACGAACCAGCTGATTTTCAATTAACAGTTGAAATAAAAATGAAGTGCTTTTAGCGCTCGGCCTTCAAAGTGCCAATACTCTTAAGTAACACAGATACCTGGCTGTTCTATAGCTCTATTAAATCTATTTCATTTGTTTTAAGCAAAGCTGAGCGGTACTTATTTAACAAGCACTTCTTCAAGCATGACTCAACATGCAGGGAGGAATCCTTTCAGGGCAAAGAAAAATGTCTCAGAGGGATGCTGGGAGAGGAAATTTGTCTTTGGACTAGAAATCACTCACCACAGCAGCTGCTGGCCAGGCTAGGAGCGTTTGGAGATGGTTTGGATCATCTGCTTCTGCTCAGGCTGGGGTACATCTTACTTTGTCCCATGAAGGTATGTTGATGTCCCCGGATGTTAAGCAGCTGGTAAAGGGGCGAGGTTAGGATCGCAGGCTCCTGGAGAGAGAAGCAGACACATCAAAAGCTGGCCTCAGTCAGGACACCCTCAACATCCTCCTCAGTTACCCCTTTCTCCCTAACAGCACCTGAAACCTTCCAGCTACCTTGGTTTTAAGTGAAATGGTTAGTACGAATCAGAAGCCACATCCACAGGATACACAGCGCTGTGCATCTGTCCCCAGGTGTGAAGCAAGCTGAGCAACGGGTAGCAGCAACAGCCTTGGTGCATAGTGAGCCTCCAAGCTGTCACCCAACTTGCCTGGGAGTCCTAGCCTTTCCTTTTCTTGGAAAAAACAAGGATTTTGCTTACCAAATGGCTCTGAGGAGGAAGGGCACGCATCCCGGCTACATCCATGCTAACTGCAACCAAATCCCTCCCAATATTCTTGCAGTCCTTGGCTGCCCAGACCATCACCCTGTCCCACCTAGGAGCACACCACAGGTCTCTTCTCAACTACCCTGGTTATTTACAGCTGAGTGAAGCTCCTGGAGCTTCTTCACCACATGTTAAGTGCTCAGGGCTTCAAGTTTCATTAGTGGTTACTCTTACCTGTCATTATCTTTCGCTTTAGTTTCTGCATCCTGATCTCTGATCCATTTACTGTAAGATCCACTTACTCCAATCCCCGACCCCTCGTCTTTGATACAACACACAACCAATTCTTAGTTGGAGCCTCTTTCCTTCTGCCAAAGAGCTCTCCAGCAACAGCTTTGTGTTACAGCCAAATACATTCAAAGGCTCCTTCATACGCTTAGCCTGACACTCTTTTTCAATCAGTCGTCAGTCCTCCGTGTGCAAGCAACTCTTGTCTGCACGTGACCAAGGCTCTCGTGTGCTCGGTACAAAGCCTCTCAGCGCATTCAGAGTGGTGTTTATGAGCCGATGTGCATTAACCTTTCCTCTCAGAAACCCAAATACGGAGAACGATGGTTATCCAAAAGGCCTAATAACTGGTTGAGAGCACAAGGCGCAGCTAAGCCTCGCAGAGTGTTGAATTGCCTTCCTGGGATGGTTTGATGAAGGACATAATCACAGGAGAAGTATTTTGAAAGAGTGCATCTTCATCTCTCTTAAAAGTACCACTAATTAGTAGTAATTTTCTCTGTCCTGTTAGAGTTTGACTTCTTGAGAAATTAATACCTGTCATTAAGGTTAGGCTGATATAAGCACCACTGATTTTTCAATGGCTCAACTTCAGGACTGCTAGAATAGCAAAACTATCATCATTTAAATATACCATGAGTTAAAGCAGAAGATTCATTATTTAAAGTATAAAAAAAAAAAGCACGAATATTTTTGTGATACATGCAGAAGCACACCTCACTTCACACTTTTGGATACCAACATTTCGGAAAACAGTCCCAGCTCTCTGGTACTATCCAAAATATGGATTAAACTGAAGACATGGGGAAGGAGCAGCACCACACTAGGAACACAAATAGTTTACTTCTCACCTGCCCCCACACATCTAATTTTAAATCATTCCTCTACACCTTGCCTGCAGGGCGCTCTGAAACGCAGCATTCAGACCCTGGATTTAAAGCATTTGTTGTCCAACACTACACAGTCCTCTCCCTAGCGATGCACCCATGCTTCAGGGAAAAAAAAAAATTAGTGAAGTCACCAAATGCACAAGAGCACCCTACTTCTCAACCCGCAGCAGGCCAAAGGGTAGGACGATGCCAAAACAGCCGCCCCACTCACCACCACCCACTTTCCATTTTCACTGATGAGCTCCAAACCACAAAGACCGAGGTTGTGCAAAGGCAACCCCTCTGTTCCCCCCGCCATGAGCCCTTGCAGGACCACAGCAGACTGGGCGCACAGACAGCCTCGAGAGGCGAATGCCTCCCACGCTCGCCTGGCTTGGGGCTGACGGCATCATGCGGTCAGGAAGGGGGTGTCATGGCCCCTCCGCCCCCTCTCCCCTCCGTTTCAGAAGCAGTAAGTAGAAAAAGGGACAAGGCTGCGATTATTATTCAAGGTTTCAAAACCGGGAGGGATGGGGGAGGCTAGAAAATGTCACAGGCTTCTTGCGGACGTGACACAGGCTGGCTTGTGGGCAAATTAACACAACCGGGAGAATTCGCCCAGGCTCATCAGGGTAATGAAATGTGATATCCACTGGAGAAAGCAGGGGCAGGGACACGCTCCACTTTGCTGTAGCAGCAATGCCCTTTAGACAAAAGACTCCCTGGTGAAATGCAAAACAACTCTGGGATGGAGTGTATTCAAACAAGATCCAAGGACAGCAAACCCATAACCACGTAAATAGATCCCTTCTGCTTATTTCTGTGCTGCGCAGGGACATGCCAACGTGTATTTGGGGAGGGGACGCTCAGAAAACACTACCATTTTTCTTTTTTCCTGCTGCCTGCTCTCTAATAGTCCTGTTGTTCAGGAACCAGACAAAAAGGCCTCATGCCAAAAAGCCTCACTGACTACATCTACAAGCCACGTTCATCAGCCGCAGGTTCTTGAAGACTGACTTACAGCAACTGCTGCACTACACAGGGAGGCAAATTAACCTGGCAAACAACTTCTCCCATCCTGACTCCTCTTTTCTCCTGCAGATCAACCCAAACCTGCCAGCACTCCTCTCCAGTGAAGACAGATAAGTTCCAGCTCTTTTTAAACTCTCTTGTTCAGGACTGCTGGCTGTTAGTCTGTGTCATCTCGAGACCATGCAAGGAAATCTGCCTTCCTAACGCACAGGGTGACCCATCTAGCACTTGGCACGCCCCATCGAGGACTGCCGGTCCCACCCCTTCAGAAATGATTTTTGGTGGTGTCCCTAGCTTTCATCCCATGGCATATCCTCCCAACAGCTCCCAGCTCACATGACTCTCTCCAGGTTTGCAGATGAAGAATTGCCTGTTGACCTATTATGGTCTTTCTGCAAATCAACTTTCTTCCAGGGCCCTCTGCCTTGTACATACCTCCCCAACTTCTGTCGTTACAGACATCAGATTAATTTTTGCATAAGTGGGGCTCCTGGAGAGCTCTTTTCAGAGGAACTTCAAGGACATTCTAGGAAAAGTTCTCCAAAATAGTAACTATTCTTGTCCTAACATCGTTTGAGCATTGTACATACATCATTAAGTACACATACAGAGTAGGAAAATACCCATTACCCCATGGATAACACTACCTGAGAGCTCCTCTATGCGAGTCTGGTGTAGCTCTGAGTAAAAGGGAGACACCAGTCCTAGGGAGAGGAAAAAACAGAGATCACAGCTTTAACTTTACTTTTCACACCTTCCCTCACAGAGGAAATGCTGCATTAAGATGTTGGGTGAAGCATAACACATCCCACACTCCCCATCTCAGTTTGAAACATGTAGCCCTCCATTACAGGATCCCAAATTGCTGTGCTCGGGCAGGTCAAAGTAAGGCAATTCATTTGTTAAGTCATTTCTTCTGCATTGTTTGGACTTGAATTAATTTTAATGAGTACATATCCAAAGATTCCAACACTTGTCCATCCAAGACCGGGCTGTCGTGACACTGGCTTTCTCTGACATGGTTGACCTCAAAACCATCTCCTGGACCTTTATACCAGCAACATACAGATATTTGTTTCTCCATACAGTTTGTTTTGTGTTTTTTAAGGACTTTAAAAAGGCTGTTGGAAAAATGTTGACTTTGCAAACAAAGCTTCTACATGGAGCAATTCATCTGGTACGTGGCATCTTAATTTGGATATGTGTTTTAAGAATGCTTCTTCAGGCAGCGAGCAGCTAAGCTTTGGGAAGTTACATAAATCAGTACATTTACATTTGTATGCGCTAACAAGAAATGAATGCCTCTTTCCCTTCCAGTTAGCATTTGTGTGTGTCACGGGTGCTGCTCCCTCTCCCCACCTTTTCCATTGTCTTCAGGATATGACCACAGAAATTGTCATATTGAATTACACTGATAACCCGTCTAATTTAATGCCCTCTCCACAGTAATACTCCACACCAGCTGCTACAGAGGAACATTTAACACTCCTTATAATTGACAATGATGGAACAGCACCACCACGAGGGACATACTTCCTTTGCATTTGGGGATCCCCTCCTTTCCTTAAGCATTTTGCCATGTATATTTTTATCCTAGCTCACCTACCTGCAAATGTTATACTTTGAGAAAATCTGCTGTGTTTTTTTGGGGGGGACTCAGCAGTATCTTCTAGCATACTTCCATTCTGCAGGTTAGCACGTTAATTGGGTGTGCAACGTATTGACTCCTGTATCGCCACTCAGTTGCAAGTGGCCATCTCTTAAATCTCCCAGAAAGGGCTACATGAAGGCATGGGCTGATTCACCCATGTCACTCAGCGACTTGCACACCTCGGTCACGTTCTTTCTCTTCTCCTGGAAACGGAAACAGTCCTAACAACTAATGCAACCTCAGAAAGGACAGCTTTAAAAAACGTGACACTTGCTGTAGCAGGGAAGCCTTCCCTTGCCTCTAATCACTGTCAGAGCCTATCTTCCAAAACCTTCTGTTTGTGCTGGATCGCCCTTCCTGCCTGCTGGAGGGCTCCAGGCAACGTGCCAGCTCCCACAGATACATCCACAAATGACTTCAAGACCTCCTTTCACCCCATGGCAAGAAAAGGACAAGCCAGGCCAGGCTCAGCCCAGCTGGAAGTCTTCCTTCTGCAGGAGAAATGCGCACCGGGCACACATACAGCCCCGTGACTCAGATGAACAAAAGACGTGGCTAATTGGATGTTGCAGTGCTCCCACGGCAAGGAGGGGATCGGGACGGGGTTGAGCCGCCTTGCAGAGTTCAGCTTTCTTCCTCGACAGGGATATTTGCAGCATAATTAAAATGAAATGTTGGTGTCTGTGTTGCACATTGAAATATTGATGGAGGGAGGTATAAAGCATTTTATGAATGCATGCTTCCATTTTGTGATTTACTGCCCCCAAACACTGTTTTCACAGAACCTACTCTGGAAGAAAGGGGGAGAGATGAAAGAGCAATAGTGGTTTTATTGCTGCAGAAAAAGGGAACGGAGTTGGACAAAGTTAAATACAATGTATTGAAAGATAGTCTTTCACTCTGAACTTTAAATACAGCAGGAGCTCGCTCACACCTGGAAAGGGTCCATTGAAGTCCATGGAGGTTTCTTCCCTTTCCCTGTGCCCTACAAAATAATGCTGGGAAGGGGCTACACTGCTTTTAACTGCAGTTAAAAAGAGGTCAAGCCCCTATTTATAATGAGGCTTGGAGTAAAGTACTCACAGCTGTGTGCAAAGACACAGAGGTAGGACTCTCCATCACCTGCATTTACCTGCCACTGTGTCTGTTATTACTCAGCCTCACCAAGTACAGTTCAGCCAAATGGAAGTCCGACTCCATCCTTATTTCAAAAAACGGGGAGAGGAAATATTTAGAGAGTTGTTTAATTAATGAGCTAATTACAGCACAGACTAAGACAGAGGCCTTTGCTGTAGCGAAGGCAGCAGCTAACTCTGCCTGAATTTTATTTGCCACAGGAATGAGTGGCAAATTGGCCTCCAGATTGAGTGAAATCCCAGTTCTTAGCCAAAGATGAGACCTCAGCATCCATCAAACCTCAGGCAAGGGGAATGCAGAACAGCAGGGTACTGACACAGCAACCAGCTCCAAGAGAGGGTAAAGGAAATCTTGCCGGGATCCAGGAGGACAGTTAAAAAGATAGAGTTTTACTTCATTCAGTCACCACTGTCTTCCTTTTTGCTCTGCCAAATCAATTAATAAACTGCAATGAGCAGTCAGAAGTCAGAGAAAGCATTATTAGCCCTAGTGAGGGTCAGGCAGGCAGCCACCCATGACCCAGCCATCCGCACTGCCCACCAAGAGCCCTCTCCTGCCATTCCCCAACCACTGCTTCTCCTTTTATTCCCTCCTGTTCCTCTCCTCTAGCTCCTTATAACCAGGTAAAAGCAAGAGAAAGGAGCTGCTGGCCCCATATTTGGGCTGGGAAAGAGCTATGCTGAGGTGAGGCTGTGTCTGTACCCTAGGGCAAGGTAAGTTCCCATGAGCACTGAATATCCCTCATTTTGGCACTAGACTCACAAGAAACTTTCTCTTTCCTTTCCATCGAATGCCAAAAGCAGATGGGGCTCCAAATTTGCCAGCTGTTTCCCAGAGGGTGGTAGAAACAACAGCGAAGAAGCAGGGATGCATGTGGATGTCCCATTTACGGTGTAGCTGTGGGGCTCTTGAGTCAGGTCTGCAATGGCAGGGAAGGCTGGCAGGTCTCCGCCAAAGCACGCAGAGCTGGGGAAAGCTTGTGCCTTTTCCCCTTCAGTGTCCCTGGCCGCCTCCTTTCTTCACCAACCCTACAAAAACCTACAGAAAGGGAGAGACTTGTTCAGTCCAAGCTGGCTTAGCCCGTCACAACCACGTTACACGGACATACTGCAGCGTTTTATGCCAGACCAACTGAACTGCAATGTTTTCAAATGCACAGCAAAATAGTGCCCCCAAATTCCAAGCTGAGGACACACAAATTAAGCGTAGCTCTCCAAACCGACCCACGCACCTGAAAAGGAGGATTTGCACTGCACATACGCAGAAGCACTTGAATCTTTAGGTTGGCACTCAACCTAGCCAGTTCCATGCTCCTTGCTCCCAGTCCCAGCCACTGTCGGGTCCAAATGGGGGCATGGACAGACCCTCATCAAGCAGTTCAATGCACCCAGGATCTGAATCAACCCTTCATTCAAGCCACCTCTCTTGATCACAGGTGAGATTAGGTACCGAGATGCTTCACTCCAGGGTCTATGGAGGCTTTGGCTCAGCCCAGCTCTTAGGACTGGAATGTACTCTTGCTACTTCACTTGCAGATGCAGGCATAATCTTGTTTCACTTCTTTTAATTACTAGTTGTTCCAAAAATGAAATTTGTTTCACTATACTTCAGCTTTACATTTTCTACCTACGTTTCTTCCAAGTTTCATTTCCTTTGATAAGCTCAAGAACTTGGCTTTCTGAGCCAACTTAAAAAATATTAAATTTTGACTGTATCTTTGAATTCAAGCATTTACATGTACAGTTTTGAACCCCTATGTTGTCCCATAAGCATACTACATGCTAAGGCAGAAGAGGCAAAAAACAGAAGCAAACCCAACAAGGCTGAATATTCAAAGCTAGCTGGTTGGAAGAGTCCTTACTAGCTACATATGCTGTGAAAATACATTTCAAGATTTGAGTCTCTTTTAACAGAGAGAGATGGGATTCATACAACACAGCAACTTTTTTGCTAGATGAATTTTTATATTCCGTGTTCCCTTTACAAGTAATTCACTCACTGCAACGCAACAAAACACTTTTTGAAGTCACTCGATTTACTATTTACTCAGCAGAAAATATCAGCAAGAGAGGTCTGTAGAAAATTAACTATATGCACACACTGAGAAAAACAGTAAGTGATAGATACCGCTCAATGAAATTTTATGTGACCAATAGCTGTTGGTGGATATGTGATTTAAAGGCTGCATTAAATATGTGAAGCTTTAACTAATCACTGTATAAATAACTTACAGTGGTGGCTTCAGGCAAACGACTGATAGAAGGCTTCTCAGCAGGTACAGACACATATCAATGGAGGCAGCTCCAAGTTCTACAGGAAGAGGAAGGGAAAAAAGAAAAAAAAAATCCCAGAAACACTACTGGAAAAACAGAGAGCAAAACACAAAAGCCCAAGCAGTGCCTATGCACAGCAGCCTGGGAGGAGCAAGCTGCAAAAATAACGTCTGTTGTTCAGCTCCGGCACCCACAGTGCAGGAGGCAGCGAGGCCCAGAGATGTCTGCAAGACACAGTGCCATCATACACTGCATGATCCCTCCCTGGACCACCCACAGGACATGGTATCGATGTCACAAAAGGTCAAAAGAGCACACAAATTTCCTTGTGCTCAAAATGCGCCTTTTTGGTGCTCTGCCTCATGAGATTTCCAGAAGTCTCTGGGAGCTCTCACTTTTAGCCTGATGAAACAACCTGAGCCCACGAAACATCCTCATGTGATTTATTTGAGCAACTCACCCCATAAGCACTGCAGCCAAGTACAAGCCATCTCCTCTCGGTTTGATGAGCCTCTTGCAAAGCCTGCTTTGCATTTCTGCGGTTCTTACCGAAAACAGATGGGTAGGTGCTCCCTGCCCCACAGACTGCCACCATTTGCGATGGCCAAACGGGTCTTTGTGCAACACAGAGTACACCTCCACATGGTGTACAACACCAGATGGGAGTAACAAAGCTGCTCAGCCAGCTCAATTCTTCAAAGCTTGGCCTTTATTCTCTTTTCTACCAACGCACAGGAAAGGATGTGCTTTAGGAGAAAGAGGAGCAGTTAACAGGGGCCAAACCCACCACCCCCATAATGTTCATGGATCGGAGGGCCACATAATATAATCCAAGAGCAGGGGACAAACTTCAGCATGTCAGGAGGCCTCTCTGAGTCCTTTTAGTTCTTTAATCTAAATCATGTTAATTCGACAAAAGGAGGAATTGATTCAGGGCAGATTCAACTGGCAGGAAGGAAATTACACAACTTCCCATCATGACCGGATATTTGTCATGTTACACCAGTGTTCAGGAAATAACCTCGCAAATGAGCAAGGACAGTGATGCCCTCTCATTCTGGAGAGCAAGGCTGAGCATACAGCAGCGGTGTGGCTTTTCATCACTTCCAGGAAAACACCAGATGTTCAGTAAGGTCAGGGAACACTTCCAAGAAGTGTAACTCCTCCTTCCTGGCTTTGAGGTTGTGCATACAATTTTGGCCAATTTAGGGTCACCTGTGCACAGATGCCACTACACCACTGGCAAAGTTAATCTTCAGTATGGAGGAAGGTAATTCAGACATCGATAAGTATTGATCTTCACTTTCTTTCTTTCTTTCATGACCTGAGAGACATTCTCAGATTACTTACAAAATTAGGATAATCATACGTTATTTATCTACCTTTAAAGAGGATCCTGTCCACTTTTTTCCTAAGGATAGTCCCTTGGGATAAGAAGGAGAGGAGCTGAAGTTCCTGCCCATCTTCTCCTTTAACCAACATAAAACAAGGGGCAGGGAGGGGAAGAAAAAAATATCAGCAAGGTCAGTTTTTACTGGGATGAAGAAGGGACTAGACAGGAAACTGCCCTTTTACTGTCACTTTTGGCTCCTGTCCCTGATGTTGAAATCCAAGAGCTAATGAAGATAGATGGGTTCATCCATACTGTTGGGGTCTGGATACTAATGAAAATTATTTCATGGTCAAGAGCTGTCACAGGGTGCATTGATTAATTAGCAGAGTTAGGAGGAGAATGACTCTACCGGCATGTGAGCTACTAATAATAGAGCTCCAATCAGTCGGGGAGCGTATCCAAAAAGATGAGGCAACTGTAGGCTCGCAGCTCACCTTCACTGCAAGCAACAAAGGCAAAAACTCTTCCAGAGTGCTTTTTTGCATCTCCCACCTCCTGCTAAGAAGGGATGTGTCCAGGATGAGTTGCTACAGGGCCAGGCGTCCTCAGGGAGGAACAGTGCCCTGGGGGTGGAGGTGGCCCCTCTGTGCCCACCCAAGAGCGTGGCTGCAGACTGGTGATGCGGGAGGTGGGCGATGGGCGCTCTGTTTCTCGAAGGATCTGCTGTTTTAAGCACTGCTTTTCCCTTTCTGCAAGGGGACCTGCAACACTTTCAGACCTGCCCAAGAGACCTCAGTACAGCCTCCCCATACAACGATTTCCTGCCTTCTGCCTTTTGAGGATACAAACTTTCGCTGAGAATTTAACGTCTCTGAGGTCTTGATTTCTCCTTGCTTCAGTTTTCTACCTGTACAAATAAAATCTCCCCCCCAACCATTTCAAGCATAACCTACTCGGAACACGAAATCTCTCTCCCTGTGCATCTACAGGGCCTGGGGGAAAAAAAAAAAAAAAAAAAAAACAAACAAAAAAAAACCCCACCAGAAAACAACAAACCACAAGCAGAAGCTTGTTTCTAGGGCTTTCCTACACCACTGGAAAACAAACCAAAAAAAAGAATTAACAAAACCAACCTGTGGGAGAGGAGAGCTGCACTTAAGATAAGCTTCCCAGGTGTCTGGAGAAGTGCAGGGAATGATGATGAAATAGCTATATCATATATACACACATTTGTTAGAGCACATACTGACACAGCTGGGAGACACTGACAGCTCTGCAGAGTAAGACTAATTTCCAAGCACTGAAAATCATCTTGGTGGAAGGCTTAGGAGTAAAAATTATCTAGCCAATCTGACAGAGTGGTCATAATTTCGGTGTCTAACATCTCAGTAACGTTTGAGCCACAAATTATCGTTCTGCATCAGCAGAAAGCAGAGATCTTAATGTTTTTTGTTGACATGGCAGACTCGATCACTGGCTATAGTGATTTGGAAAATAAGACAGGTGCTTTTTGCACCATGCTTACTGCCAATGAAGATACAGGCACAGGGCAAAGAGGTGAAAGACCCTGGCCTGTTCTCCGGTTTGTTGAAATTTCCTCCAAGCTCTAAAATACCCTTTCTGGGGCTCTGTAAGGAAAACTCACAATTCCGTGTTCTAAAGCGGAGCTAAACCTTCCAGTAGTGTAAATGAAAGCAAGTGAAATAAAAACCAGTATGCTATTTCTTCCTCTTAAACGCGAAGCAGTTCTCAGGTTGCCTGTCAAATTTCATCACAAGATTGTACCGCAAAGACAGTAAAAAACCTTCTACCTAACTCATCCCTGCTGGTTGGTTACTTTTGTCAATGATCCGCATGCAAAACGTGACCCAGAACCACAGCAACTACAGTCTGATTTTTCTGGTTCATAGCCCATAATGCAAATATTTTACAGCATTACTTAATGAAAGCTATGCGCCACTAAGCAAAATGGGAGCATTAAGCTGCAGTCCACACCCAAACTCCAGAAGGAACAATTCAGACCCCAAATTTTACTGTGCAGACAGGGTGGGTAAGACACACTTGATTTCTCACCAAATGGGCTCTCATGCCTTCCCCCAATAACAGCCACGTTTGTGCACTGGAGAACTGCAGTGGCACCAGAAGGGTACCCAAAAATGCAAGCGCTTTTAAAAATCAGTCTTCCCTCCCTCCTTCCTTATGTTGAATTTGATAGCAAAAGCAAGACTGGATTCCCAAGCATCTACTGGGGTGAGGTCCTTCAAACACCTCATGGAACGTCCCTGCTGATTTAAGACACCTGTCAGTCATATAAGCTACTAGTTACCTGCTTAAGAAGGCATATCAGCTGCAGTCACCAGGCTTGAGTGGATCAGCTTCACCTGCTCAGTTGTGCATCAAAAGAGACAGCTGAGTTATCACAGAGCACATGCCATGTGGGCCTCAGGGGCAGGCTCAAGTCTGCAGCACCACCACAGTATCTGTATTTATTTACATGCTGGGCATTCAGTGTAAACTGCTGATCAATAGCTGGTTCCTGGAGAGAAACCCTCTCTTCGCTGAGCGATGCTGCTGCTAGTGCACAGAGGTTGCTTTTTGATACTGCTGACTTAAGTCCTTGCTGCCACGGTAGGCAATATCACATCTCCCAGTTGCACTGGAACTGCTGGTCCTTTGGGGGATAAAAAATCCTGGTTCGTTCTCCCTCTTTTCCTGTCCTTGCCCACTGCGTCTGTTCCTGTCCCAGCTCCACTTCAACCAACTGTTCCTTCTTCATTTAATTTGCAGGCAGTTTGTCCAAAGCCGTAGCCACCATGTTGGCTGAGGAGGGGAAAGCACCAGTAGGTGAGGTCTGCTGAGCCTGATGATACGTCAGAGGTGGATTTCCCAATATACCCTCGCATTGGAAACCCTCCCATTCCATGGATGACCTTTGTCTCCCCATCGTGGGGCACACTCCTGCTCCTCACCTTCCCTTTGTGGGACCAGCACGAGGACCAAGCTCTCACACAGACCCTCTGGAGGGCTCACGGTTGAAAGCAGTCCTACAAGGCATCCTCCTTCCAGAAAAACGGTCTCTTTCCCAGCACTGCAACGCTGTCACCGACATCTTGACTCTTCATGGTGCCTCAAGCAGGCAGCAGCAGTACACAGTGAAAGCTATCTTTTCACAGGATCTGAGATAGCAGCACAGGGCAGCTGGTGCCACCGAGCAACATCCTCCAGGAGTTCACAGCACCAGTGATTTTCCCCTTCAGGTCAGAAACAACCACCTCCCTTTCTCCCTCCTCCCCACCAGCTCCAACACTTTGCCTTTGCAAGGTCACAAACCCAGCCTACACCAAGTAGCAATTTCCAAGACCAGTTCAGGATACTTCTCAGACAACCTTCAACAGCACCTCAGAGGGATGTAAGCAGAGGTCCAAGAGCTGAGGCAAACCATTACAAGTAACAGGTCCCTCCTTTTAAGCCCAAAGTCCCTCCAAGATACAGCTGTCGCAGGAGGCAGCAGAGGCGGCTGGAATTAAACACAGCTCCATTTTTGCTGTAGCATGTCAGCAAACTTCCAGCCCAGGCTGTGAATCAATGACAGTCTGTAGTATTTCATCTCTCCCCGCCTTGCCATGCCTGCCACAGGAACACTTTATCCTCAGACTTTGAAGCAAGCTGCTACGTTATTTAATTTGCTACCCCCGATGGGTGAGGCACAGTGGCATTTTGGTTTCTTAAGACTGCTGCGTACACAATTTTCCCATTAATTTTTATCCTGCTTCGAACAAACACTGCAGACAGCATGGTCCAGTGGTCGTTCCCACTAATAGCAAGAACAAGAAAAGCAGATTAATTCAGTTTGTAAGAAGCAGTACAAACTCATTAGACTGGGGAGAAATAGAGGTGGTAATATAAATAAGAGAGTAACCTCATCAAAAGAGTATGTTTAATGCTAACAAGGAAAAAAAACAGCACTGCACCTGACATGAATTTCACACACGAGTTTCTGCTATCAGATTCTGCACGGAAAAAACGCAAAACTTGCCAATGTATCTCCAGCAGCTCTCCTTGCATCACACTCCATGCCTGGATATTAACCCTGTGCTTCCAGCAATGTGATACACTTCACCCAGCTCACCTACCGCCTTTCTCGGAAGGTTGGAGAGGAAGCTGAGCACCCGCTGAGTGCCTGAACAGACACCCAAAGACAATCTGCAAGGGACAAGAACATCCAGCAGCCAGCAGGGGACCACTTATCATGCATACACACACAAAAAAAAAAATTTTAAAAAATCACTCCCTCTGCTCTCTCACCCCTGATCGGGGGGGGGG
>JAVKLA010000093.1:4198113-4241038 GCA_034782735.1 Sagittarius serpentarius
AAACACCTCCCAAAAGCAGCTGTGGGAAATAAAATTCACAACTCTACTGCAGAACATAACTCCTGGAGTTGGCCACTGTGCCTTCTACCATGTGCCATGGCCCATAAGCTACCTGTTCCTTTCTCCAAGGAAATCACTGCCTGAGCACATTCTTTTTCTCCACTCACCCATCATCATCTCCTGTACATTAGAGCCACTCTTTCCATCTAAAGCAACCACGTCTTAAATATCTCGCTAATCTCTGAGCAACTGTCTTCAACTCATCTGGTTTTGAAGCCTGCCGTTTCTAGCTCTGATGGGAAGAAGGGCTTGTACACCCAAAAGCTCATCTACCTTCTCTTATCCTACCTTCTAAGCCTGCCCAGCAGAAGCTTGCCTTTACATCCACACCCGGAACTCCTCTCCTGTCCCTACCTCAGGGCAGCTTACTGAGAGAACAGCAGTTGGGAAGCTGGAAATAAAACCCAAGGACTTCCAGGACCTGAAAACAGCATTGGTAACCAAAGACCTCTAGCAACCTAGCTGGTGAGACATCCTCAATGCTTACGTATCTATGGGGTGAGCATGCCCCAGGAGTGGCACTGATGTTTTGGTGCACCAAAGAATCTGGAGGTGCTTCTCATAAGAAACAGTTTGTCCATGAAGGTCCAGCTGAAAAGCCACTTTGCTAAGTGCAGCCACTCTTTAGCAGAGCTGATAATGTCAGCAATCACTCCTGGTTTTTGGCATCAGATGGGTTTCTGAGAGCCCCAACTCTGTGCCCTTCTGCCAGGGGCTGCAGTTTCAGGGAGCTCTCCCATTTCTCAGCATTTTCCTGACCCCTAGTGACAAGATGTGGCTGTACAACAACCACTTCACATGCGGCACCCAACTCTCCCCGCATAAACAAGGAGCAAAACTCACTCCTTAAGATGGGAGAAAGGTTTCCAGATCCGTCAAGATATTCACCCTCCACAACCTCTGCAAATTTGCCAGAAAATCCAACCTGTTTAGCAAAGAAACTCAAATTTGGACTGAAAGTCAGGAAACAAGCTGAATACAAGAAGCTACCCTTGCAACAGGCTCCAGCTGTGCCCGGGGAAGCCAGGTTACACGGTTAATCCATCACCAGACTGGACAAAACAAGGGGTGGGGAGAAGGCAGTTTTGATGTATTACCTTCCCCCAGGGCAAACACATCCTGTTGCAGGGAACAGACCGATCTTGGCAGGGTAGCAAACTGCATGATCTCACCTCCATCCACCACGGAGCAAACTCCTGGGGACCTGGAGGACAAGACTTGTGACGCAGGAGTACCTTAACTGCCAGGGGCCCATGGTCCTTGGTTTTGTCATGCCACTTGGTTTCAAGCACAAACACGGAGCCAAAGCAGGATTATTCTGGCCCAGCTCTTGAGTTTTCAAACCTAATTCATGCCAGGCTTCTCCATGCATCTGCTAGCAATAGGTTGTCTGTTCGAGCACCAGTTTGACACAGGAGAAGGCATCTGTGGCAATGTGCACTCAGTTACCTTGGACTCAGGTTTGCATCATCATCCTCCTCTCAGAAACATCCCTTCAATGCAACGTTTCTTCACTCCCAGATGCTATGATATTCCACCATCTTGCACACAGTTGTCTCCCACTTTGGTATTCACGTTTTCTACATGTTAGAAGTGGTTATGTCACTTTTATTGTCATTTTTTTCAATCTAGTCTTCTCCTGGGGTACCCGCACACTGCCTGACATCAAGGCCTTTACCTAAAGCATTGTGCGAGCAGACAAGAGAAGCCTCGATTTGTACCAGCCTCTGATTTATTTTGTTCATTGTGCTGAGGCCAATTCCCAGTCCTCACTGACTTTGATAAAACGATGCTACAAGAGGAAATCTCACACAGGAATAATTAATGATTCATCTCTATTTATTGGGCCCTTTTGTCAACTTAAACTTGTCACAACTGCCATAAATCCCCTCCAGTGCTAAACAAACTTTAATTAAATCTATTGTGCCACAAGAGCAATGCTTCAGATACCAGTGGAGTAGTCAGTGATGAAAAAGTTTGGCCCACCCTGGCTTAAAACATGCTGTGGGGGCTGAGGTTCACCAGGGGATTGTGACCCTGTCCCAAGCTACTTGCTCAAATGCCGTTAAGCATGGATGCAAACTCTGAAAACATATTCCTGGTGACTTCGTGAGGCACTGCAGCTGGTTAATTGTTTCCCTGCTGACTAAGCAGTTGTTCCCCCCGCCCACAACACATGAGTTTCGGTCTCATCACAGGAACAACCTCAAAGACAAATACACGGACAACTCAGTACCCACCAGGCAAAAATCTGTTCCCCCATCGCATGGGTTACTAACAGTCCACCTGCCCTAGGTCTCCACATTCAGGGAAAAGACGTGAAGCATAGCAAGCCCTTCTTCCTCACAAACGCTGGGAAGACAAAGGGGCAGATGGTGCCAGACCTGAAGAAGAGCCAAGCACATCAGTTAGAGGTGAAGCAAACTAACAGCACACCCAGGATTTTCTAAAGGCCTTCTCTAAGGAGCAGGGACATCCTGACATCAGATCTAGTTCACACCCTGTCTCCAACTGCAACCAGAAGTGGACCTGGGAAATGCAAGAACAGAGCAAGCACAAATGAAGCTTCTCCTTTTTTCTGCCTTCACCTATTTTCAGCCCAGGAGATCTTCACGTGATGTGTGTTTTCTGTCTAGTAACCCACACTGGGTCCCTCCTGGGCGTAACAGACAAACCTCTCCCATGCAGTGTTGGAGGACACCAACCCTTCTTCCAAAGTACAATGTAAAACAAACACCTAGCCCTGTAACTGCACCTTGCTCAAGATAAGGACTCCTTCTGCCAGTGTCATCAGCAAACATCCTGCTGCTGAGTCAGCAGCTCTACTAACAGCCTGTCCAATGCAAACTTGCACTGCAGCAAACAAGATGGCAGAACCACTGCTTTCTTTGCTGGTTAATCCCATTTGCCTCGTGAGAGGGCCCAAGATGCAAAATCAGAGTGAATTTACTGTGACTTGAACCATACTCTAATGCTAACCCCACAGGTCCCAAGGGACACCTGGAAAAAGCGCACCTGCAGCAAGATGACATTGAGCACATTTTTCATACCGTCAAGGGAGGAGCCAGCACAGACTATGGGGAAGGAAAAAAAAGAGGAAAAGAAAAAAAAAATATCAAACCACACAGAGGGGGAAAGAAAAAAAAACAAAACCAAAAAAAAACCCCAAACAACACCTGCTGCTGTGTTGAAAAGTCCTAGGCTCCTGCAGGAAGCTTGCCTCCCCTGCAAGCAAGCAAGCATCGCACTCTCCACATCCCTCATGTGACTGCAAGCAGTCACAGGTTGCAGCCAGCAGTCTCACAGAAGGAAGCTAGTGTCCCCTCTTCCCTCAAAGGGACCAGCAAAATGCTTCAGGGAGCATGAAATGCGAAAAGAGGGGAATTCAAAAAGCAAATCTTGAGATGGGAGACAGTGCACGGCTCTCAACCAAAGCAGCTTTCAGGGTCAGATACATTTTGTTAAAAACTTATTGACAAAATAAAAATAATAGTAAGTGAGTGATGTAAGAGCTCCCTCCAAATACGCAGAAGCCCCTGTGGGTACGTAACAGCAACGTACGCATGTGAGTTTAGCCGCCACTGACCTCACCAAAAGAAGCACAGCTCTAAACTAGACAGAAAGGGAAGAAAAAAAGAACAAAAATCTATTCCCACTAAATTGACACACCTCTTGCACGGGGCTGCAAACTGCTCTGAGCAAACACCTTGCCCAACATCACTCAATTAATTATTAAAAGCAAATCTAAAAGGTCCCATCTCAAAAAGAGAAATTAAAGCAGCGCAGAGGGGGAGTTTCATGCACTTAGAGGTTCAGGAGTCGGTGTCAGCCAAAGGGTTCCACCCGGCCACAATTCCACACCGTAGACCGAGGAAAATCACAACTGTCCTGTTGACCCTTTTCAGCAAAAGCATACCCCTCTGTGAGAGATCTCTCACATGTAAGGTTGGCAGTTAAGGCTTGATTTATGACCTGGGAGAGAAAATGCCATTACAAAGGAGCTGGGTAATCAGTAGACACAGTATAATTAATCGTTTTTCTCCTGATGTTCTCCAGCCACAGAAATTCTCACCTCTAATGAGCTGAGGTGTCTGTCAGTTGCTCTGTACCGGCAGCACGCATATTGGCAAGGTAAATAGGACTGGCTCCCTGCTCTGATGGAAATCCAACAGAGGGAAAGCGGGGTACAGTGAGAGATGGGGTATTTGCTTCCTCCACCATCTCCAAATCAACAGAGAGGCTAACAGAGCCACTGTCACCTAGCCAAGGTGCATTCAAGGCCCTGACAGGTCACCATCAAAACTGCCACTGCGTTTTCTTGAGAAAACGGCAGCTGAGATCCCCTGAACAGAACTGTTACCTGCAGCACCCGTAATCTCCACCTGCAACTTCATGACAATATTGCTTCCTTTACCTCCTGTTTATGCGATTATTTACAGGGGTGCTTCTGCTGGGCTGTGCTGATGAAACTGCCAGTCCTGCAATTCAAACTTACGCCAAGAAAATATTCTGCTGGCCTTTCCCAACCTTACAAACAATCCCACCTCCTGATTTCACTGCTGGAAATCGTACAGCTCATTTCTTCCTTCTCATCCATATCAAAGCTTCCAGCTTCATATCTGCACACAATTATTTTCTTCTCAGGTGCTATGCTGCTCTCCAAATCTTTTCTCCCTAAACAGACGCTCAGGGTCTCCCAGGACACAAAAGATGCTCATTTTTCCTTTTCATCACCACAGCAAGCAAATCTATAGAGCGCAAAAAAGGAAAAGAAGAATTTGCTTCCCTCTAACTTGCCTGCTAGAGAAACAAATCATCTCTGTGGCACCCATGAACCCTAATAGTAGAAAACAAAATGTGCACAGGAGCATATACAAGGGATATATGTATGTCACACTGTATTAAAAAATTTCCAGAATCAGTTGCTTCAAGGGTAAAGAAAGCCATGAGGGTCCAGCGGGGTGCTGAATTTCTGTCTACCACGTACATCAGCACAGTACAAAATTGTTGTCAGCGCTGGAAAATTGCCCATCATGTGAGCGGGTTTAGCAGACGATGAGCTACAGGACATGGGTACAAATCCGGCAGGCCTGGAGAGCGAAAACATGTCGGGGAGCAGCACACGGCATCCATGCAGACACAGTTCCCTTGGCAACAGGAGAAAACACCTTAAAAATGCTCACAAGTGTTGTGCTGCACACACTCCCCGCATTACCCTGCCTCTCGGTCCACATGCTGCGATATACTCCAGGCTGTCCCCAGACAATGCAGCCCTCAGCTCATGATTATCACTGCACAGAGCTCAAAGGGCTGGGCGGCACACGTATATGCTCAGCCAGGACGACTTTCGCATTCATCACATGTGCTGCCAGCAGCATCCAGCGGTACCGGTTTTAACTGTCCCTCTCCATCCTGTTCTGCCTTTTCCTTGTGCAACACGTTAAAAAAGTGACCCTGCAGGAGAGCAGGGGGTGGTTCAGGGGTGGACGCATCACCACTTCGGTGTGCAGGGGTTCAAAGAGACCCTTCTTTAGCATCCCCCAAGCCCCCCCCACGGCCCCGCAGGCGGGTGACCGCTGCCGGGCAGCCGTGGGAAAGGCTCGGGCAGCAGTTTGTCGTGGGTGGACCCGGCCCCCTCGCCACGCCTCCCACCACCCCGGACAAGCTGCAGCTCCACCGGGCTCCGGTACAGCGTGCACCACCCAGCCTGGACCGGGGACGGAGGCCACCGAGACCCACGGGCGATGGTAAGTCGCTGCTGGGAAATCCGGCTGTTGCTTTGCAGGCGGTGGCAAAGGACAGGGCAGGAAGGTTTCAGCGGCAGCTCCAGCCTCTGAGAAGAGGCAGGAGGAAAGGGAGAAAGGAGCAGAGCTCTGCGCTGTGGTTAATAAGTAACGCAGGGACCTCCGTCGGCCGCCGCTGGATTACCAAAGCCAGGGCTCTCTCCAGGCTCGGTTCCTCTGTGAGGGGGAGGGAAAGGGTCCGGCAGCAAGGCTGCACTGCCAGTGTGACACCTGCTCAAATTCTGCAGGGCAAGCGTGACCCCCATGCGTGCTCTGTCTGCACCGCCTGTGCTATCCCCCCGGGCCGGCTGGAAGTCAGCTTTGTCACGGCAGCAGAGGGGACAGGAGCAAAAGACCGTGGGCCTTGTGGCGTACCTCATTCCAGCCCTGCCTGCAGGTCCTGCTTACGCCAGGGCTGTCCCCTTTACCTTCTCCTAGGCGATAAGTCACCCTTAAAAGGGAAGATGTTTGAGCAGAGGGGGTTGTTTCATCTCCAGAAAGCCCAAAGCTCTCCCGGTTTCCCATGCTGGTTCCTTTCCCTCAGTTGCACAATGCATCTACTTGGTTTCCTGCTGGCAAAAAAAAACCCTAATGGCTTGGCAGTTGAGAGCCAGCAAAAGAAAACAAAATAATTAAATTTCCCTAATGAGAAGAGTGTGTTTTAAAGGAGTAAGTGCACATGAAAGCATTAACACACCATACTGACAAAAACAGCAGGCTGGCCAATGTGCTGGGGTGCAGAAGGAGGGAAGGGGAAAGGAGCGGGGTGGAGGGCGCTCTGGGCAGAGGGTTCGCCATCGCAAGACACAGCCAGAGGAGCTGGCTTTCATGTGGTCTGTTGGCCAAACCTCAGCCTGGCCATGCCTTCCACTGGTGCTGGGCTCTCAGAGAGGAGCTGGACTTGGAAAAAGCCCCGGGGCCCATCCTCCCATGTAGTCACGACACAAAAAAGGGTTCAGAAAACAATTAAGCCGCATCCCTCCCAAGCAGCCTGGCTTCTTGTTCTGCCTGCGGAGCCTGGTTTGGAACCCAGCCGCCTGTGTCCATACCCCTCTGCTCCAGGCAAGCAACAGCTCCAGCTTTACGCAGCCTTTCCTCTCTTTAGCACCAATACACAAACAGGATGTTTCAGCCCCTGGTCCCAAAACCTGGCGCAGCCCCTACCCAGTTCCCATCGGAGCCCCCCCAGGGCAGCCCCCACGGGTGTCCCCCTGCCAGCGGCCCCATGCAGAGCCAGTCTCCGTCCCCACTTTATCCAGTTGCTAAGCTACCCGCGCCCAGCTTATCACGCCATCAGCACGGAAGGGCAACGGCTGAGGGTTTATTGCGCTGAGCCGTGTTTACTCACTACCTTCCCTCCAAACCCAGAGCTCGGGAAGGGATGGGGTTGACATTAGCGGGGAGGGGAGGGAGGGGGGTGGCGGAGCTGGGACTGGCAGGGAACCACCCAAAACGCCGCACAAACTGAAGGGCAGCACGGGTGGTTTGCACGCGAGCAGCGAGGCCGGAGCACGCACAGGCAAGGAAAGCTTTCCCCAAACACCATGCAAGAGGGAGAGCGTGCAGCTGCGACGCCAGGGGGACAGGAACCATCCCACCCCCGCCCAGCCCTGAGCTAAGGTTCAGCGTGCACCTTGGCACTCCATTTCATCAAGGGCTCTGCAGCTGACAGCTTTCTCTAAGCATAAGGGTGACGGCTATGCAGACAGGTAGGTACTTGCACAGCCCGATGGCTTAGCAGACCCAGTAACATGGGAATAGGGCATAATCTTTCCAATTTTCCTCAAAACATGCAAAACCAAAGAACCCACAAAAACAACAGCTCCGTGGCTGCCTCTTTGGTTTTGTACAGCCTGTGAGTACGTAAACTACAGGAAAGGACAATTTGCCGTAGTTCCTCAGCTGTTTAAGATACCACTTCTGAGCATCGATGCCCAAGCAAAGCACCATCTCAAGGGGCTGCTGACCAAACACCCAAAAGGAACAGTGGGCCATATTTTTTGGGACTGCTGTCTAACTTGCCACACTTTGCTCTACAGCATATAAAGGAAATCAAACTGCAAAAATTGTTGGTCTTTGTCCTTGAGAAACAACCAACTCGAAAGATCAGATTACACACTTGGAAAGAATTTCAATTGCCAGAACATAACCTTTCAGATAGAGCAATACCCCCACTGCACTCACTCCTGCCTTCCCCACTGAGCCAGAAGATGCGCTGGGTCAGGTAGCCCTCCATCCTCAAGAACTCTATTTTGGTTTCATCTTTGCCTATATTCACTCCCCAAAGCCAAGAACTGCTGCTTCCCTACCCCTTAAAAACCAAACAGCAGCAGCTCTGCCCAAGAGCGGAAGACAATGCTAAATCACAATCCCTCCCTCTGCCCTTTGTTACTCACAGACAGAAAAAAGCCTCTTAAACTCCATCTTAACATAAGGGAGATTGAAAAGGAAAAGCAGCTGAACTCCAACTTAGTGTGACTCATCTCTCTGATTCATACCACTTCTCTCTCTCCTCTAAAGCAGGCTTCCAGCACAGATGACCTGCAAATAAAGCCCTCCCGCTTCAGGAAGGTACTTCACAAACCTCAAAAGCAAGCACTTCTCAGTTCTAGAAGCCATCACAGAGTTTCGGGGCTTTTTTTCCAGAAAATTACATGTAACGTATTTGGGAGCTTAAACTCACACAGCCATCATTTCTTAGTACCTCAGGTTATAATGAATACATATATACGCTGGTGAAGTGGTAGGTGTTGCAGGTGAGAGGACAAAAGTGACAAGCTCGACTTCACTTGACCCAAGTACATGCAGGATGAACCCAGGGCAGGCAGCAGAGGACAGCACTGATATCCCCTGTCATCAGCACCCCCCAGTTCAGGTCCAGACACACACTCTAACCCTCCCAACCAGTCTGCAACTGCCCACCTGGACCCATAACTCCACGGCTCACGGGATGCTTCGCAGCTTTGAACATCCGCTTCATCCTACCTCTGCCATGCTGATCTGCTCCTCTTCCCTTTTCTTTCTGTGGTGTCAGGCAGGAAAAGCCCACAGGCTGAGCACAGAGGAGAGGGAGCAGCTGCTGCCAAACCTGAGAGCTGTGGGGTGGAATGAGGTGGAAGGCAGAGATGCCATCTTCAAAGAGTTCCACTTCAAGGACTTCAACCGGGTACGAGCATCAGTGGTACAGTTTTACAAAGCGGGAGACCTGGTTTGCAGAGCAGGGAGTCCCATCTGCAAGGCTCAGCCAAAGAAACCAGTCCATGTTTCTACTGAAATATAATGGCTGAGCAAGACAACCTGCTCAAGACACCCCAGTGCTCGACTGAGCACACAGTTTGCCTGGGAAAAGCTCCCCAAAAAGAGAACCCATAGAAAACCCCAACAAAGGTCCAGAACATCCCAGGCATTGCATTTGGTTGCGTTACCTAGAAACATGTGGTATAAAATTGGGGTGAAAAACAATATATTGCAGGGTAAGCATTTCAGAGCTAACTTTTCTTCTTACTCCACTGGGCAGGCCTTTGGCTTCATGACCAGAGTGGCTCTACAGGCAGAAAAACTGGATCACCACCCCGAATGGTTCAATGTGTACAACAAGGTAAGAAACAGGGATAGTGGGGGCACAGGGAGCTCTTCAGGGTGCAGATCCCTTTTTTGAGGCACAAAACAGCAGCAGCAAGTCCTGTTCAGATCAGCGAGACCTCTTCCCTCAGATGCTAGTCCCTCGGCATACCACAGACAGCCTACAGCTATCACTTACAGATCCTTTCCTCCCCCTTTTTCGACCTGTCCGGCTGAGCAGTAGCTGCCTGTAGGCCGCCACCAGGGTTGCTTTTTTAAAATCAGTACCCGAAGTAGCAGCAAGGGGAAAAGCCTCTGGAGAAAAAGCGTGTTGAAAAGTGCACACAGCCTGCTGCGGTGACCAGGGCAGGGGTGCCAGTGACAGCTTGTAGCCAGGACAAGCTGTAGGAAGGAGAAAACCAGGCAAAGTGCCAGACCACCTCTTCCACCCCGGGGGAAATTTTGCTAACAAGTCTGGAGAAAGTAATAGCGCTACCTGCCTCATCACATGCAAACTGTCTGCAGCACTTGGGGAAACCATTCCTGCTCTTTCTCTCAGCAATACTTGGTCGGTCTGTCTGTCTGGTTTAGGTTCACATCACCTTGAGCACCCACGAGTGCGGAGGCTTATCAGAGCGAGACATCAACTTGGCCAGCTTCATCGAGCAGGTTGCAGCTTCTCTCTCCTGACTAGAGAGAGACACATGAAGCCAAAAATCAACTCTGCCACTGCAACAACCCACATCTTGCCTGGATGGCTGCACCTAGAACCTTCTCCCACTTCCAAGCTAGTTCCTGGATCCAGACTGCCTAATGCCATGCCAAACTCCCTGCCGCAGCTTGGATGGATGGAGGCACTTCTTGGACACGGTGCATATATATCAATCTCTTATCTTGCCGCTTCCATTCTTAAACCCTTTGTGAGCTGTGCACTACCAGCCCGCAAACCGCCAAGCCTCTGGGACTTTCAGCAGACGTGCCCTTTTAGCCGGAGTCACGTTACACAATTGCACCAGTAAATCTTTCCAGAGCCTAACCCCATCCAGCCACTGTATTATTGCTTCTTACCTACTGGAATATGCTTTCTACCTAAAATGGGGTACGTGAACCCTTTGGTTTCTCTGTAACATACCAGCAACTGTGATGTGCAATTTGGTTATTACTGGAACCTCTCCCTAGCAGTATTATAAGCAGGCAATGTGATCTCACCCCTCCTGTAACTGGCCTTTACTAGTATACCAACTGAAAATGTTTACAATAAACATCTTGGTTAACCTGATGTCAGTTTGGAAGGAGGCCTCACTGTCAAAATTACACCAACAGATTTTCCCAAGGCAGGTACTGGCCTGACTGCTCTCAAGAAGGTGCTTCTGCCATGGAAAAGCTTCTTCATGAAGCAACGTGGAGAAATGGCACATGCCTTCACAGGCATGCACCTCAAAGTGAACAGGGTCTGAAACAGAATGAGATTATCAAAGGCAGAGCAGATCAGATAAAAACTGCTTGTGCTAAAATCAAGAAGCATACCACAGCCAAGGCACAAACACAGGGAAGGCACAAAAGCAGTACAGCAACAGGCCAGGGGCTGCTTATGGTGGAATACCTCCCAAAAGAGCTTGTAGGTGGATTTGGTGGTGTAAGATCTTCACTCCAGTAACACAGCGATCTCGGCATTCAGGGAGTCTGCAGCCACACTGCTGTGTTTTTGGTGCAACAGGAACAGTTTGCTGTGAAACTAACACTAGTTGCTTTCAGCAAAACAGTCCAGGAAGAACACTACAAACACCCAATTCAGGTCTTTTTTCCTTTTTTTTTAACCCTTTAAAGTTCTATAAAGTAGTAAGAGAAAATCCATAGCTCTTAAATGACAATTTTCAGCATCCCTGAACATCACACGTAAGACATACCTACGGACACCACCTTTAACTTGACAGAATAAAAGAGCAGCCCTCGGGCAGAGTTAGTAAGATTCATAAACCATTCTCCCTGCCACAGACTAAGCTGTGCATGAGCAAAGACCTGGAGCAATAGGTCCTCATTCATTCAAATGAGCATTGAAACAGAAAAATAAGAGTTCAATGAGCCTAGAGAGCTAAATGCACCATTTTAATAGAAACTAGGCCCATTTTCACCATCTCTTCAGCTATTTCAGCCTACAGTTTTACAGTGGCAAATTAGAGCAATACAGAATACGGCCATCAGATGAACTTGTCCCACTTGTTCATTAAAAAGTCAATGTGTATTTACTGGGCAAGATATTACTGTGTTGTACACAACCCTTCCACTCCCCCCTCCCCCAAGTCATCAGAAAAGTGCAGATGAAATCCATGGCGTGAAGACACGTCTCTTCTTGGTCCATCCCACTGGATATTCTTCAGTCTAGTACCTAAGAGCACGCAAATCCCTTGGGAGTGCTTTGTACAAGCAACAAATTTAGCGTCTCACTTGGAAAACCTGACAGTCAGAAATCTTGCAGGAATTAACAGTTGCAGAGATCTCTCCCAGGTCTAAAGTACCATCCAGTTTCAGATCATAATCCAGTCCATAAAATTCTTCTTTTTATCTTTTAAATAATTATACAGCCTGTTAATCGCACCATTTTTCTAAGACCATTTGGCATGATAAAGGAGATGCAGATTACATGTTAGATGACAAGGATGAATTAAGACTACAACACACCAGTAAATTACAGCGGCCTGTTCCTGACCAGAAGATTACATTTACAGTACAGAACAAATACACATAAAACAATAAAACCCACAAATATTACTAGGAAGTGAAGCCCAGAATGTAATACATTGACTTACAAATAACATAACATCTTCAAATACATCCAAAAGTGTGAAATGGAGCACTGATCTGTTAGATCTATCTACCTCCTCAGAGGAAAATGCAACCAGGGAAGAGAAGGGAGTTTCTCTCTCCTTCACCCCACCCCAATCCATCCCCTCTTTCTTTTAAAGCAGAAACAAAAAGAGTACCTCCCTTTTTTGCTTTTTTTAAAATCTCAGTTCAAAAGAGAACCATCACAGTAGCCAGACACTTAAGACTGTCTCCAAAGTGCTGCAAACTCAGAGATGCAGTAATGGTCACATTGGCAAGACACTAACAGAATAAATAGATCCAACACAAATGCTGACTGCCAGAGCTGGTAACACCATCAAGAGACTATCAGGAAATTCAAATGTGGCGTTTTCAAAAGGGCTCAGAGACATGCATAAAGTCATCAATTTAAGGGCAACGGCCAAAATACTTTTGTCTCCTAGCACTGAGAATAAACCTGTTAAAAAGCAAGTATCCTTCCCACAATCACTGGGCCCAAGGCTGCACTTGTTTGTGCAGTGGCTGGTAAGTAACCTTCTCATTCGGTATAATTATTGTGCAAGTGTGTGCTTCAGCTGTGTTAAGCCAGCAAGGGTCAGCTTCAGGCTAACAAGCCCACTACAGCAGAGAGACAGATGCCTTCAGACAACCTGCACAAGACTGTGCAAACGTGGCACGAAGTTTTCTCCCAAGTGTTGAACTCTGCCTGGGAAACTCTCAGTAGCATGCAAAAAGCTGAGACGAAACACATGGGAAAGCCCTGCAGGAGTAACTCCACCGCTGTTTAATAACTCAAGAGATTCTAGCTTGTCCTCGAGGCCACAACTGCCTCACAAGTTCCACTGGGAAAACTCTCTCACCATAAAAACAGCGGAGAAAAATATGAAGGGTGAGCCATATGCCCAAGGCTCAAATACCTCCAACTTGCTGCATCCTATCTATCGTCTACCTCTCAGAGCTATACCAGCACCTCTGTAATACTGTGAAGGGACTTGGCTCAATAAAACTACTATTCTACCTTACAGGCAAGCATACTTTCTCTGAGGCCAGTCTGCCTTTGAGGTTTTTTTTCTGTGTAGTACCATAAGGAAATGACCACAGCAAAGGTTGCGGTCAACAGCTGAACCTTCAAATCCTCCCTGGCGCCCCACAAAAAAAGCCAGAGAAGCGTCAAGGCACAATGGTGAATGCCCTTTTGAGAATGTGCCTTAAAAGAATCAGTGCAAAGAGCAGAGATTACTACTGTTACAAAAGTCACCTTTTCATACTAAAAAGACCATGGTAAAAAAAGGTCAGCTTTGGCGCCATCCGTTTGCACATGAAGTCCCTAGCCAAGACACATGCCAGGGCCTGACTGACACTACTACAGCATTGTGAGATAGTGCAAAACCTTCAAGTTATGAATAGTGAAAGCACTGTTTTGCACATCCCTCCAGAATTGTGCAAGGTACCACAAAAGCACTCTAGGTGGTAAATGCATGTCTTCTAGAAGAGGCAGGGAAGCAAAACAGTTACTATGTACCTAGGATTTTCAGTACCATCCAGTTCCTCTCCTTACACCACCCGCTTGGTTTCTATTTCCACTGTTAAATCAAACCAAGAGATTCCAGAAAAGAATTGTGTTGCGGTTTTTTTCCCCTCAGCAGATGTCGATTGCAGTCTCACTGAGATCTCCAGAGGGGACTTCAAAAAGAGAACATGACCATCTTTCCTTTGCCAGTTTACCAGCCCTGCATTACATAGGTAATAAGGCTTCCAGCACAGTCTGTTAAATGCGGTAGCTTGGAGGAATACTCAAAAGAAAACAAAATTTTCAATTTATTTTCCGCCTTCAACTTCTGCGAAGATTGAAGCTTTGGAACACAACACGAAAACTCAGATCTAACACTTGGCTGGACACCAGCTGAATACCAGGTCTGAGAAGAAACAGCACGGAATGAAGTGACACGCAGAATACCTGAGGAATTTGGAGTTGTGGAATGGACATTCAATTCACCATCAACAGTCATGATGAAAATAGGCAGGGGGAAAGGAAGAAAAGCCCTAAAACTAAAGTTGGGCATGAAAATAATGCGGATTTCAGAACAGACTAAGACGGGGAAGGAAGTTGTCAAGATCAAGCTGCCATCAGACCTGCAATTGTAGGAACAAAGGTTTACTGCAATCTCTTCCCCTAGGAAACCTTTAGAACCACCCCAGTGCTAGCTGGCAAGGCACCGATTGTTGTACTACAGTCAGTGGTGGCTGGGAGAGCCGTTCATGTGCTTTTCACTGCAAGGAACATCCGTGCTGTAGAGGCCATCCAAGTATGCCTGAGAAATCTCCGCTACCAAGCTCCTGTCTGGGACGGACTGGGCCATTCCATAGATGGCTCCCTAAGCAGAGAAGAGGAGGTCGTTACATAGGATCATTAATGCCATCAGAGAAACACACTCACCCCAAACATACCCTCACGATGTGCTGGCCTCCTTACCATGCCTGTGGTCTTGGCGTCAAGGTCCTTCATTATCTCCTCAATGCTGTCTTTGACATCTTTCAGGAACTGCTCAGCAACACCAGACTTTGTGTGCAACTGCGTAATGCAGAGATGAATGCTGGGCAGGCAGGGGAGAGGGGAGAGATTAACCATCTCAGGTATGTACAGCTCCACATTTTCTGAGCCATCGACAACAATTTAGTCTTTCCCTGGCCAGTGACAACCATCTGTCTCCTTAAAATAGCCTTGCAGCAGTATAATGGGAGAAGACAATCCACTGCCTTCCAATTAAAGGTAACCTCTGCAAAATACTTGCTAGAACCAAGCTGCAGTGAGTTCAGCTCTTCTTTTGCAAAACGGCAACTCCTCCTTCCTTCCTGACTTCACCATACACAGTTCAAGGCCTATAATTTTCTCACTTCATTCCAGATACCTCTGGTGAGAAAAAAAAGCAGCTGCCCGCAAGCACGGTGATCCTTGCCATCACTTCCCTCCCCTTGCTCTACAGCTTAGATAAGCCATCCACCACCCACAGTGTGGAAGTTAACATCCACCAGAAGGAACAGGGCTACTCGCAACTCTGAGCTATCGCTTCAGGCTCTCTAGACTTCGCTCCATGCTAACTGCAAGTCCAAAATTTTTTCAGTGCAGCAACATCTGAAAGCATTTGCCCCTTTTACAGACAGAAAAGCAACTACCACCCACTCAAGGAAACTCTCTGACAAACATTCATTTTACACCAGGCTAGAAAGATCACTGAAAATTATCAGCCCTTGACTGTTCTTTCAATTACCTTCATCTTCAGTGGGCAGCAGGAAGATACTAAAAATAAATAAATCTACAAACCGTCATTTAACTAACATGAGATAAAGTCCCAGCTATTTATATTTTTGTTTGCATTAGACAGAGGTAAATAGAAAGGGAGCCTCAGATATGTCCTCTCCCAGGTTCATTAAAATTACTATTGCCTTATCCTCACTGCAGCAACTGCTATGTATCAGCAATTACAAAAGTAATTCCTTCTCTGCAGCGGAAAAGTCTACATACAATTTATCAGATATGGACAACACCACTCAGGAAATCACGAGAGCTACATGGCCTGATGACGACCATCTTGCACACCCTGGCTACGCACATCGTTCCACTGGTCTCCACAGACTCACCTTGATGGGAACTGTAGGACATTTAAGTTCCATCCTTTTGCAGCTAAGAAATTAGATAATCGATAAATGTCAAAAGCGTCCGAACCGATGGAGAGGACAGACACCTCAGGTTTCCCAAAAATGAAGATGCTGTCAATTTTCCTCAACCTTGAAAAGAAAAAGGAGAAAAGAAGTGACTGACCAAGGTTACAGGGGCCAGACATTCCGTCCATCTATCTGGAGCCTTAAAGGAAAAGCTACAGAAGGGAACAGACGACAGCACGTTCCTACCAAAAAAATCACACAACCAGCACAGGCCATTGCGACTTGCAGGAGGACTCAGGTCATTACAGGCCCTAAAGTCAAGTAAATTCAGCAAGAAATGGAAAAGAGGGAAGACAGAGAGGCAAGGGAAGACAGACTAGAAAAGAAAATCAGCTTATTAGCTCACATAGCAACACAAGCACCCCAACAAGAGAACGTAAAACCCTCCTTTTGTCATCTTGAGTGAGTCCTTCCAGATTCCCCCTCAGCGGTGGCTGATGCAGAAGAAACTCTCGAAGCAAATCAGCTGAATAAAGATGCCTGCACCTCTCCTCTCAGCTATCCGGCATAGGGCAGCAGGCATAAACAAAGCATCTTCTCCCACAACCGCTCGGTGGATCCCTACCCAGCAGGTACCAGGCTATAGCTTCTCCAGGGAAAACGTTGCAAGAGAAACAAAAACAGTTTGGGAGAAGGAGTCTAGAACTTTAACTAGGGTTAAAGAGTACAAATCGAAATGCTAAGGCATGCACGTACTCTGATTCGAGGAAACGAGCTGTTTTAATAATCCTCTTCGTAGCCTCAACGTAGCCCGATTCTCCTATGTGCATCAGAGTTGCCCAGCATGCAGCTATGATTCCACCAGGCCTGGAGCCCGCCATGGAGGGGGAGGCGTATATGCCCCCTTGCCAGTCAGGTGCTATAAAGAACTGGTAGCTCCTGTACTTCTTGTCGCTGTACAGCACCACTGAGGAACCCTTGGGAGCGTACCCATACTGCAAAGGGTACAGAAAGCGTTAAAAAGCAGCAAGAGGGCACAGGAACACATTCAAGCACTCACTGCATGCAGTCACCGAGATCCCATTTGCCCGTACTTTAATGCATTGCACAAAGCATCCAAATAGAGCAGCCCCTAGCCCTGCACTTCAGCACTCCTCCACACAGCAGAGCAGAAATGCCTGAAGGCAGGGATGGCAGCGAGAATCATTCCTCAAAAATGAAAGCACTGGAAGACCCTTCTTCCCCATTCTTACCTTGTGGGTATCAGCAGAAATGCTGGTCACGCCTTTTACACGAAAGTCAAATGGATGCTTTAGAGGGAACCCTGCCTTGTCCATGAAAGCAATAAGAAAACCACCCAGGCAGGCGTCGACGTGGAAGGGGATTTTGTACTTCACCGCAAGCTGTGTGTGAACAAGAGATTCTGCTGAGTAACATGCAGTCAGGCAAGAAAATGACGTGGTTGGGGCAACCAAACTCCAGTCACCAAAAGGTACTCTGCATTTCACAATTAAATATTTCCTGGACCTTTTTGGAGCCTTGTGCCACTCTCAAGCTGTTGAGGATAGGAGAACTGGAAGGGCTGGCTACTTGTGGGGTGCCTTCTCCTGCCTTCCACATATGTGAAGATCGTTAGTAAACGGAAAAACAACATTGCATTTTGGCAGTTTGCTGTTATTTGCCAAAGAGATGTGACAATGTGGTCTGAAAGGAGTATCTGCAATAAAGTGTAAGGGCATGATCCGCATGAAAAGAAGGTCAGAGGCCCTGGCTGGTTACATACAAAATAAATAACTGGAGCACGGAGAGAAAAATCAAGAGGCATGTTTGAAAAATAAGATCCCAGCCCTTTGACTCCTACTCCCTCCGCCCATTCCTCAGACTTCTGCACCAAGTTTGCTACAACCAGTAGGCCCTAAATCAAAGACTTTTTACCAGGTGGACTATTTCGTGTTATTTCCTTTCAGGTATGAAGGAATGAGCCCTTCTGGTTGGTCTCGCAGTGGGTGCAGCGGAGCTCTAAGTCACATACACAACACATACCTTCAGTTACAGCAGAAGTTTACGGCACAGACTCGAGAGTTCAGAGACAAAGCATGCGCAAAGGACTTGCTGCTTTGCCTTGCAATGATAGGCCACGTGCACTAGCTCAATTCCAAAATCCAGTCCACACAAACAGCTTTATGACAATGCCCAGAGGTAACTTCTGGTATTTAAAGCCCACCTTCCCACAGCAGTTACAGAGTACAAAGAAATTAGTCCCATATTCCTCCTCACTTCCAAACTGTGTCCTACACACCCTGCTGCTGGTTAACACCTGGTTTGAGGACAGTAATACCCTCCCAACCAGTCTGCTCCTCCCACCAGATTCACCGGTTGGCATCCTGGAACCCCTCTGCTCTTCTTGTACAGAAGGACATGCTGGTTTTATTACTACAGCACCCAGAAGTCCCAGGAGCACCCTACCTCTGCCACCTCTTCAATAGGGTCCATAATTCCATGCGGGAACTGGGGAGCGGAACAGACCAGCATGGCTGTGTTCTTCGAGATAGCTCTCCTCATTGCCTGAAGATTTAAAGAAAGAAGATGCTCACATTCCATTTATCAAGTGCCATCCTGCCAAAAAAGATAAAAAGTGAAAACATGCAGCATCTGGTCTTAAAAACTATCATACAAAAGCCTACAGAAAGAAAAGCAATGAGCTACAAAAGCATCAGCAGACATCGGCTGAGTCATTTAACTCATCCACTTGGAAATACCAGTACACTTTCATTTGCCCTCATCTGAAATCTAGGACTATTTCTGAAATACATAAATTATTTGATTCTAAATGAATCACACAGGACAGAGGGATGGTTTACATCCAATTGTTTCAAACAAAGCCTTATCTGCAACGCCAGGCACGTACTCCTGCCGTTTTTCCTTATTTCCAGGAAGCATTCATCCCCCTCTATCCACTGGCTTGCTACCTGGGTAGGTAGATTTCTTGCTATTTGCTCTACAATGCTCATTTCCCACAGAAAGAGTGCTGTGCTGCCTAAAGCGATACCTGAACATCCACCTCCATAGCCTTGGTCAACGGTATGTGAATCAACTTCAGTCCAAAGTAGTGTGCTGCCTTGTCAAATGCTGCGTGAGCACTCACCGGGACCAACCTAGAAAAGTAAGACTGCATATGTCAACCCAGGCAGCACCTAAGGCTTAACAGGAACAGGAGGGGAAAAGGCAAAAAAATTCAACCTGTAAATATTTCTCTGTGACAGAGTGGTCACAAACAGGTCACCTGCATGTTTCAACTAGCCAAAAAATCATACAGACTGAAAAAAGAAAAAAAGCTGGGGAAGATACTCTCTGGGACAGAATAGAGGCCACTTGCTGTTCTGAACTAAAACGACAGACCCTCGATCTTGAACAACCCTGAGAAAACCTATTAAAGTAATTCTATCCCACGATATGGGTCTTCTGTGAACCAGGAACTAGAATTCCCAAGAAAGCTAACTGCTTGTCATATCAAACAATATTGTACCATTTCCAACCAGCCACCCTCCCTGAGAGGGGCATATGAGGTGATACAAAAGAGAAGGAGCAGCATAAATACACCAAATGAACATAACATTTGCTGTCTTCCCATCCTGAATGGCAGTGGCTGAGCAGCTTTAATTAACCTTGTTTTCTGAGGCATCCTATCTTTATCAGGGCCTTTAATAGCATGCAGAAATGTTAGAGCAGGAAGAAATTCAGGAATTCAGCAGAAGATGAACATCATAGTGTTTCATCTCTTTTTACATTTTCCCCTTGTAAGCAACTAACCACAGAAATATTTTTGATGCGCCGTCTACAAAAAAGCAGCATGTTAGTGAGCACAAATCCTCTATTAGCAGGGTAACGATTAGCACAGTTCCTCATTTCAGCTCCAACCAGCCCCAACTTTACTCCCAGAGTTTTCAGGCTAAACCCTCTTTGATCTGAATAAATCAAAACCCTTAAACACTTCAAAGGCCCTGACAATCTCTGCTCAAGAGGGGCCCAAAGCTGATATGCTCTGTCTAGAGCAGCATGCAGGTATTGCCAAAATTCATCTGCACAGCAAAGCTACAACAGCCTCCCAGCAACATTGATGCCTCCCAGGCTGCTTAAAGGTTCTTGTGCTTTTGCACCGCTTCTTTTGACCCAGGTTTCTCTCCTTCGGACACAGATAGACCAGGAGGAGGTGGTAATGAGCTATGAAATGAAGGATTATTGAGGTCTAGCAGCCACCTCAACTCACAAAGAACAGTAAATCCCACAAGCCCCCAAAGCAAAAACCAAGCCATGGAGGTATTGCTCACATTTCTGGCTCTTTGATGCCTCTCTCGTAAGCCAGGTCTCGGTACGCCTTGCAGGCCATCAGAATGCTCTCAGTCCCCCCAGATGTCATCTGTTGTGAAGAAAATCAGCAAACAAGAAAAACAACCACTTACATGGATGTTGCAGAAAAGAAAAGCAAAAAAGGGGTGCTGCCATAGCACCTCCGCCCAGAGATGCTTCAGAGGCAAGAGATGCACAGGACAACTCAGGTTCTCAAGGCCAGCGGAAGCCACTAAACAGCTCAAGGTAGCTTTCTGGCATTCAGCTTGAAAGTGCACGTTTAAGTAAATGCTGACTTCTCTGTTTAAAGGGGAAGGGGCAAAGGGAAAACAAAAAAAATATTCAACTCAAAAGCCTAACAAGAGGGGACCATGCTGCACAAGTCATTAGCTGGCAAACACAACTGCACCTCATGAAACTACTAGTACATACTTAGCTCTTGATTACCCAGGGATTGTTTACCTGGATTACAGATTAATTATGCCACGTATACAGAAAAAACAAACTTGATTCTGTATTAAATCAGCTGAAGTCCAGCAGGTTTTATTAGGTCTGGAGCAGTGCCACGCCGAGGCATGGAGCCAGCTCAGGGTTGGCACAGCTCCTGAGCTACAAAACCTTCCCAGAACCTGGAGCACTGCAGAGCACAGAGCTCTCTCCCACCTTCTCTCTGCACAGTCCAGCCTAGGTCTGGTCAACACCAAGCCAGACCAATACCATTCCTTGCAAGTCCTCCAGGATACAAGAAATTTTACACCAGGAGGAATTCCTGCATTACTCTCCTCAGCAAGTCCCTCGGTATCCACACAACCCACTACCTGTGCTGTCCCTGCCCTCTTTACCCTGACCATAGGAGAACAGGGCGGCTTGCCTCAGGAGGTGGAAGAGAGGAAGGTACACACACAAGCTGTTCAGTCCAGTTTACTACTGCATATTAGAACTCAAGAGCTGCTGCAAATAAATAAATGAAACTCTTTACAGGAAGAAATTCCTAAAGTGGGAGGACTGTCTCTTGTCGACCAGCCTTTATGAGTTCTGACATGCAAGGGACAGAAAAGTGTGTGGACACAAACCTTCCAAAGTAAAATTTTAACCTAGTAAAATGTGAGGTTGGTTTTTCAAGCAGCCTGCAGGACTGGCTTACTGCTATGCTGGGTAAGCCATAACTTGAGGATGGGTGGTACCTGGGACAGGTAAACGGAAGCGCAGGCGAAAGAAAGGAATCAAAAGCTACTTATAGTGCTTATGAAGGACTAATTTTGATCCTCAGATCTGCTGAAGCAACTGCTATTTCCCCTTTTAACCTCTTCCCCCCCAAAAAATAACCATAAAAAGGATGCAATTACATTTGCATGCCTTATGACATCTGCTAGCCTGGTTTTTCCTGTGTTTTTTCCCAGCTGACACAGCTGCAAACCCCCAAAATGCAAAGAAGAAGTGTGACTGTGTGACAATGACTAAACATTAAGTACAGAGATAAGGAACAAAGTTCACAGGCACATAAAACAGCCTGCCACATTTGTTCTTAACAGGATCCAAGCTAGCAGCAGTTGCCACCACAGGCAGTGTGGAAGTGACTGTCACACCACAGAAAATTTCTGCTTTTTTGGTAGTTTAAAAGCAACAGCTGTTGCAGATAAACCCTAACACAGCCTCACACTGGATAAAGAAATTGTTGCATTTATTGTGAAGCAAATAGACGGTAGCAGGAACACAATGTCCTAAGCGTTTTATGGGCTGTGTCATTCACTTCTCAACCCTTCTTATGAAAAGATCTGTGAAGTTGTCAGCTATTACCTCTGGGGAAAAAAAAGCAGCTGGTATAACACGCATTGCCTTCCTACTGCCAGCTGGGAGAAGAGGAATGGGATTATTGCACACTTCTAACACTGCTTGCAACATTGCTTACAATACTGCAATGACTGTGAAAACTTTGCTAGGCATGATTTGGGGATCTTGGGATTCACATTACTGAACACCAGACACTTCGTGCCACCAGGCCTGCTCCTTGTTGAGCAAGTAGTCCCTCCCTCAACTCTCATCTAATCTGCTCTTCAAAGAGCAGCCTCTGTACAGTCTTGTTCCCATTTTGATCTTTCCACCAAAACACCAACATCTTGCCCTTACATATGACAAACCTTTCTTCAAAGTCTGGTTTATCACCTGCATGGAAATGCTGAGCCACACACAGTTTTTGCTAGGTCAGTCAACACTTCTCAGCAGTTGGTCAGATGCAGGTTAAGGAACAGCATCCAGGATGGATCCTCCTCCCAGGCACCAAGGCTGGCATGCAGATGACCACACAGAAAGCTTGTTCAGACAGCTGAAAATCCACTCAAAAAGCTGAATTTCAGCCAGATCAGGTTCTTAAACTGGCCCACAGTCAGCACATCAGTACAAACATAAGTCTCCACCACGGAGACACGCCAGAGCAGCTTGACCTACAGCAGCACCTTTAGTGTAGGGCAGCTACGACAGCAAAAGCCCTTTTGGTCCACGCGGTTTATACCTGCAGAGGGAGTCTGCTCCTTTACAGGAGGTTTTGTCAGCTTAGCTATCAACAGCAAACTGGTTCTGCTATAGCCAGGGCTTGAATCACTGTCACAGGATACAACTTCCCCACCGCCTGCAGCATGCCGGCAGCTGGCCAACACGCAGTGATTCAGCAGCCGCCAATGGCTCACACAAATATTTTTTTCCCTCCTCCAAATGAAAGTCCACAGGCTCAAGCGATGCCATGGGGAAAAGGGGCTGGAAGCAGGCATTGTTTTATGCAGCTTTCCAACCCCACACTATCTTTAAAAGCCAGGCAAAGTGTGTGGAAAAGGGCAAGCAAACAGACTTTTTTGTTCTTGATTTATTTATTATTTTCCACATGGGAGGGGAGATGAGAAAGCACAGGGAAAAAATGTCCTTCCTGCTTTCTAAACTCAGTGTATCACTTCTGTCACTCCCTCCCTCCAAATCCCAGCGCTCTGGAACCTCAACATAGAAACAGCAATAAGAGGTACAGTCCCTATTCCAGGATTTCTTTGGCCATGCCACTTGCATGTCACTGTCAAACTGTCAGACATAAAAGAACCACTTTGGTTCACAGTCTCTAAAGTTTTGCTTGCATTTCCACCTTAGGAAACACATCCGCTCAGACCCTGGAGAGACAAAGGTGGCCCAAAGTTTCACTGAGCTGAACTACACCTTGAATAAGAAAGCAAACTGCAATTTATTTCTAAGGTAGCATTAGAGTAAAAATATACCACAATCCACTGCATGGTCATAACGTAGTGGCAGACTCACATAAAACCCCTGTAAACCTGCAGGCTGTAAATTCCACTAGCTGCCTCTCTCAAGGTTACCCGCTCATCACTACAGATAAAATCTGACAGATCCGCAGAGCTGAAGGCCCCCCAAGACACATTACTCGCATTTCACTGTTAAAGTCCTACTTCGAATGTGCAGCCAGCACTACGACAAAGTTTGGAAGCCCCAGAATTTGGGGGGAAGAGACAAGATGGTTTCTACAGGAGGCTTAGGTTTGCATCTGCTGATTTTGCCTCCTCTCTCCTGTCCTCAGCTGCAGAATAAGTGCAAAGAAGAATTCATAGAGAGATTAACATCAAATACACAGGCATGCACCCATCCACGGAATTTTCCCCTGCACTTCAAAGCTGCCCTTTATTTTTAAAGTTCAAAAAACTACTAAAAAAAATAATCATTGAAGCTTGCATAAAAGTGGTGATTTCTCTCCAAATTAGAGGGGAAATCCACAGAGCCAGCACTGCAAAACAAAGCACCTTGTGAACAGAAACACATGCACACATCAGACAAGAACAAACTCCCCCATTCCTCCTCTATGTGCTGAGTTTAATTAGTCCTTCCAAATCATTGCAAGAATGTGATTAGAATCTCCTGGGAGCCAAAAATCACCAATTCCTGTCTCTTTGCTCTTGTGTAACATGATTAAAAGTAAGAACAAAAGTAGTAATTAGTGAGAAATAGGAAGCATCCATCCGCTGCTAAAAATGATTACTTTTAAGAACTGTTTAAAAACCTGGAACATCTCTCAGTGCAATTTAAGGCAAAAAGGCATGCCTGCACACCCCCACCACAAGGGCATTGTTAGTGGGTTTACGCCCATATTTAAACTCAGAAGAATTATAGCCCCTGTGTCTCAAATAAAGGCAACTTCTGTAAATAATGCAAGCTGTTCATCTGATTTAACATTCAGAAATCTAAAAAGACACATTTCATTTTAGCATTTATTAAACACACCAAAAACCTTCAAAGAGGAAGCAGGGGACCGCCCGACAGAGATACTGCTTAGGAAGATGTCCACCTGACACAGAGCAGGACCATGCAGGGATCCCCAGGCTGCTGAAAGCCCTGGGAACAACGCAAATATGTCACTGTGCTGCTCTTCCCAAACTGAGCACCAGAGTATTAGCCCCAAAAAAGCACTGTTCTGCAAGGTGTCGTGGAAATCGGAGCACAAAGGAAGTGAAATTGCCTCACTGAGCAGCACAGGCAGAAACTTTTGGTGTTTTCCACATAGCATAGCCACAGATACACTGTCCAGAAACACCAACATGCTCAACCTGCCTTCAGGGACCATCACTAGGCACCAACAAAAATTGGACAAGCAGTCCCAGCTGCTTAAATCAGGTTAATAAATCCAGCGGACAAGGACCTGGCACTAAGACAGACTGCTGCTCAGAGATGACAGTGATGAAATTTAGGGAAAAAAAAGCATTTGTTTTAGTTTTCAACACTGCAAAAGTTGAATCAAGTAAACCAGAGGCCTTCTCAGTAGAGAAAAAGCCAGCAACACCTCCTGAACAGATCATTTTAAAGATAAAGATAACTCACAGCATTGCACCCTCCCTGGTTCAGCCATCTCTCTGTTTTACAGCCTGCCTGGTTACTGAAGCGTAACTGCAGCAGTCTGAGCGACCAGCTACAGCAGAGGCTTCCAGAGACAGAAAGCATAGCATCAGTTTGAGAAAATGCTCTTTTTAAATGACTTTGTAACTGTCCAGGCCTCCAGAAATAATTCTGAAATGTTAATTCTGTTTTGGGGAGAAGAAAATAAGAAAAGCCTTTGAGCCCAGCTACTTAAAGAGCATGTGACCGCCATGTATCCACCTACATCTCTCCATCAATAATTAGCAACTCTGGACACTTCACAGTCGGGAAGGGCAATGTGGGAGGAAGACAAAAGGTCCACTGGAGAGACTCGTTTGGACAAGATAATTACAGGGATGCAATTAATCTTCTGTTTCCAGCCAATCAACTTTTCAACCCTCCCTCTCACCCTGTAAATTTGACTGTTCAGCCAGCTAGAACCTAACTCCACAGCAGGCTGCAAGCTTCCCCATTTGCTTTGCTTCTGTTTGAATCTTAGCCACGGCTTTGTGGCACAACCCTCAGAAGGGAGGGGAGGACAGAGGGAAAAGCGGGATTCCCCAGAGAGCATCTGTGGAGGTCTCACGTTGGCCATGACCACCGTCTTACTGCTTTGGAGCAGTTTTTTACCTGTTCCAAACTTCTCCTCTTAGGCAGAACTTCTCCTCTTAGGCAACTCTACTTTGAAATTTCAGTGAAAGAGCACACAGGGCCAAGGTTGACACTTTTACAACACATGGTTTACGTAACAAAAACTCAACACATGTTGCAGGCTTCAGCAAGCAAAGCTCTCCAAGCATATGGCAAGCGTCACAGAGCTATCTGATTGTTGTATCAATTGACATCTCAACTGCTGATAAAGATGAGTTTCAACAGCTTTAGACCCAGCCTCTTCCCCACTCCAGGGATCACCTCACCAATGTTCTCACTATTGCAAATCAGGAAGGAGATGAGGTGGGGTTAAATGCTTTTTAAAAGCAAAGAGGCACATTCCTTCTCTAAACCTGAAAGTGGCACAAGGAATACAGTCCCCAGAAGACAAGTCGGGTCACAGGCTGCAACCTCCTGCTACCAAAGGCTATTATGTCTTATACTCCCAGACACTGCACAGTCAAGTTTCATCTTTAATCCAGTTGGAGTTTGGTCCCAACTGAACCTACTACAAGGCTACTCCAGTACTTACCTCCTGAACACAACCAAGCCTCCAACCGTCAGATTAAGCCCATTCAAGGCCAGTTCACCTCATAAGCTCATAAGTCAACACCACCTCCCCATACTCATCCTCAGCCGTTGCTGGCCTTCTTCCTCCCTAGCATCACCTCACACCCAGTCTCTGAAAAATCTCATCAGGATTCTTCTCACAAATGGAACTACTTCTCCACAAGTTATTTAGCAGCCTATTTGTATCCCAGCTGCATCTGACCACCAGGCTAGGAGGTAAGACCTTACTGTCCCATGCACTATGTAAACAGGGAGAGAATTTTGCCTAAGGAATTCAGGATCCTTACCAAAAAGGTAAAGCAAGAGAGAGGAGCGTAAGAAGCCATGGCTTATCTTCGTAACAATAGTTCACCATGCAACTTCACATCTTTTGCTCTTTGACCAACTCTGAAAGCATGAGTTTAAGACTGGAGTCCATATCTGGACTCTTGCTAGGAACTCTATCAAGGCTTTAAAAGTGGTTTCCACCGTAGTACACTGGAAGGCCACATAAGCCTGGAAGGCCAGCTTTCCAGCTGGACAGATGACAATACATGCCATGCCTGCTTGATCACCAACGCTTCAAGCTGCTTGTTGGTGACTAGCCAGCCAGCTAGCCTTGTCCTCAATCTTAGCATTCTGGCAGGCTCACGGATTTCCAGTTCAGAGATTAAAACTGAGGGGAGCTACTCAAAGTGACACTGCTCTATTCGCCATCTCCCACTGACAGACAGCCAGGCTACATTACAGTGGCTCACTTTTCCAACTGCCATCAAGCCTGTATCATTTAAGTGTGAAAAAAAGCCGAAGTAAATGGCGTTGGCTAGAGAACTACTTCCCCAAGTTAAATTGCCTCTCAAAGCTTCACCAAGAAGAGCAATTAGCAACTGTCTTCTGTACAGCTATGCTGGTGTGGCATATACCAGAATGAGCTTGACCTCGGTCTTGGGTGGATAGCAGAAGGTGCACTTGCGCTTAAACCAAAGTCAGAAACACCCAATATATTCAGGGGACACTTGAAGACAGGCTACTTACAGCACCACAAGAGTTGGGGCCCCCATTGAAGAGCGTACAGGCAACCCTCACTACTTCCGCTTCCATCTTCCTCAAACCAGGGAATATATCCGGATGGAGAGGATTACTCCAGGCAAACTCTTCATACACCTTCAGAAAACAAAGACAGAAAAAAGTTTGCCTTGCCGATGAAGCACTGGATTATCAGTGCAGATTTGAGAACTCACCATACAAGCCGTACAAGCAAATTAGCTGCATTTAGCCGTAACAATACTACAGCTCTCCTTGGACTTAACTCCTGCTGCAAGCAAATACCACAAGCAGGGAAGCTACAGACGAGGGGTAAAAAAAAAAAAAAAAAAAAAAAAATTGCTTTTCTAGGGCATTCTGATCTCTGGAGTAATTCTATAACACATTTATTGTTGTAAAGACAGGTTTAATCATTTAGCTATTTTTAAAAAAAAAGAACACAATATGCACCCTATGATTGCTTTACACAAAGCAAGCCAAAAAACTTACTTTGCAGAACCAGTTTTCAAGTTTACTATTAAAGGGGAATTCTGAAGCAGCTAAAAAAGCACAAATGCCCACCCACACCGCAACAAAAGTGGCCGTGGAAACCAGTATTTCATGCTCATTCTGCAACCGTGGACTCACAGGATAAGGCTGGAACAGGCTAGTTCCGACCTCCTGCAGTCGAGATCAAAAAGCAACCGCAGGGATGTTAAAAGAAATACAGAAGAATAAACCAGCGAATAATCAGCACAAACAGAGGGAATGTTTCCACAACACTCAATCCAAGCTGAGGTCCCTCTAGAAAGGCTGCTCTGAGCTTTACGTTTCCCCAGAGTGGCAAAGAAAATGTCAATGTGCAGAAGAAAACAGCAATAGCAACCACCAAACACAGCTCATTACAGCTGTATAAAAGCGGTTCCCAGGAGCAAGAAGGCTAGACTTCCCTTTCTAGCAAAAAAACTCTTGAAGCAGATATTATTTGAAAACAGACCTTTGGGCTGTTTAGGTTATTTTCCAACCTTCTCAAAGGGAAAAGTTCCTGAGTAGGTAAACAGACCTAACAAAGACACCACTGAAGCATGCCAATGCTCCATTGTTGTAAGATTTGGACCGCACAGTAACACCAAAAAACATTTTACAAACTTCTTTTTTGCTTAAACCAAGAAGAATTCAGTTTTGCTCAGTGAAGCTGTTCCAGTCCAAAGGTCCCACAGCCTCTCAGTATCAGGACAGCCAAGGATGCTTTCACTCCAGGCTGCAGCAAAGACGCACCTGTCAGGGGGCTTGCTGAAGCTGGTCTATGGCAGTTTTATGCCTCCTACCATTCCCTGAATTAGAAGGTCAGTACTAGTTTCTAGTTCACTTGTAACCAGCTTACTTTCTTACTCAAAACACCATCTCATCTGATTGGATCCTAGTTATCTCTACACGGTGCTTTTGCAGGGACAGTCACTTGGCCAGCTTTACACTGCCCGAGTGCTTTGCTAATAATTCCCTTTCCACCTATATTTACCCTAGGCTCTGTCTTCATAGTTGGGCAGTCTTAAGTTTCAGATCTTCCTTATTTATTTTCAGAGATGCTGGAACAATGTTGAGGGGTTTCTGGTCACTCTGAAGATGCTAAGGATATCTGCAAAGATGCAAAGTTAGGCTGCTTGCACTTTACCTTCACTAGCAGATGGGTGAGTTTCTCTTCACCACTGTACACAGTCCCAGAGACTTTCCCATCCTGCCAACGAACATCTCCTAAACGAGAAGGAAGAGCACACTGCTGGCAAACACAGTCGTTCTCAGAAAGCATGTAGAAGTGCACAGAGAAGTCCCCTCACCAGTTCTGCAGATGAGGATTCGGCTTTTGAGATTTCACTGATGAGGAAGAAGTATGATTTTTGTGCCAGAGACAGCCCTGTGTGACACTAAGCCTCTGGCATCATGTATCCCATGAACTTAGCAAACTGCAAGTAAATGATGACTAAAGAGTCAGCACATAAACAGCATCTAGCTGCAGCAAGCAGTTATATTAATATGTAATCCACTTAATCCCCACTCAGTCTCCCCAAACTGCTCTCCAACCAACTGAACTCTAAAGTGGCTAAAGTTAAAGCCGCTTTCAAAGAGCACCCATCACCACTATAAGCTGAGATGGAAAGGCCAAGCTTGTATTGCTAAAGCCTACAGTGCCAGGTGCCTCAATTAAATTTCACCTAAAACAGTATGCCACTGAAGCTTTAACAAATGAGAGCAGGTGGATGGAACAGCATCAGCAGCACACCCTGCTGAAAAGTGTTTCAACCCACTGTCCAACGTGATGGTACTTAACCAAGTAACTTTCTGCCTCCATACATCCCAGCAGCATATTTCCACTTGTTTGATTATTTGCTCCCTCTCTTAACAGTTAGCTTCCTTCCTAAAACTCAATGGCCTCAGTTTCACAAGCATACGTAAGGTGAACATAGTCACAATCCACTCCTCATTTCCAAGCAACTTTTGAAGGGGAGTGCACATGTGTGGGAAGTAGGGGGCCATAGGAAAAGAAAAAAAGGAAAGAACCACCCAGTGAAGGAAGGAAATAATCATGAGGGAAAACACAGACAGAAGCTACATAAGCAATACATAAAAGTAAAAAAGAAGGAAGCTGTTACAGGATACTCGACTGAGAAACTGTTTGTTTCTGAATTTGGAGTAGATGCACTGTTCTAGCAGAAAATTCAAGGCATTTCTCAAATTTGGGATAGCAGGGCAGTCATATCTTCTCGTCTGGACAGCAAGTCACTCAAATTTGCTCATTAGGAGTAATAGGTACACAAATCAGAGTGGAGTTATTTACATGAGCAAGGCAACTCAAATTAAAGTTTCAGAGACTGTTTATGTAGACTCAAGTCAGTAGAAGAACATCATGACTCTGCCTTCCTTAAATGACATTTTCAAGGTGCAAAACATTATGACTTCAATTAAGAGACCAGTCTTGGAAATTCCCTAAAAATCTGGCTTGGAAGTTTGGGGTTATCATCATCAGTATTCTCTGGGGCTTCATAAAAAATACATTTCTGGTAAAAGTCAAACATTAAGGCAATTGCTCGGAAATGTAATAAAAAAATGCATTCAAATAACTTCATCCATATTTTGATTCTCAGCTCTCCCATCACCAGTCTAGAATTCTTGGGGAAGGAAAAGAATTTCAATGAAATACCCAAATACAGTATTAGAAGCCATGAATACTGATCTTACTCACTTCCAGAAGGAAAACAGACAAAAATTTGCAAGCAAAGAACATCAGGAAGGAAATATTTTAAGATGAAACCATGAGCAGGAGTCATTAGAACTCATTTAAGAGAGTAAGTCTAGTATCAGGTCTATGAAACAGACCCACTTCTGCTGCAGTACAGACTCACATTCATACCTTTTGAGCTGTACTCTTTCATCTTCTCTAGTACTTCAGGCTGGCTCATGCCTTGTTCCGGCAGCGCTTTGATATAATCCTTTTCATCTTTCAGGAAGGATAAACTGGAAGTGACATCATTCAAGGCTTCATCAATCTTCTTTTGAATCTAAAAAGAAAGGAAAACTCTATTAACAGTGGCGCTGGCCATATTACAAATAATTGTTGAGTGCATGCAAGACTGAACTCGCTAGCTACATCCATACTATTGAGCAGAACAGATAGGAACTGTTTCAGCTCTATGACCAAAAAGCACAGCAGAGTTCACAGCCACACAGTTCCAACTCCTCCTTGCTACCAACCTCTCCCTTCAAAACCAAGCTGCCTGGAATAGTAAACTGGCATACACTAGTCCCTAAACCACACTGGGAATTCCCTGTGGGAATGGTAGCTGGCAAAGCCTGCAACTGTGCCAAGTAATCAGCATGGGCGATTGCAGAACAGCACTTGGGCCACTGCTCAGCTGCGTTTCGTTTAACAGCACAGGCATCACTACCACAACATTCAGACAGAGTATGTTCTTTACTGGGTAACGATGAGCAGTGGGAGGGAGCTTTGAGCCCCTTCTTTAATGCTTGAGAGAACAAAGCTCAAGGGAAAAACATTGCATTTTTACCCACCAAACCTTTTTAAGTCACAGTTTTTAATTTGTAGAAGCCTTCAGATGCATTCTACTTTGCACCTTGTCTCCTCTGCCACCATACACACAGTTTAGAAAATCAGGAAAACAGAGAGAAACAACAAAAAAACCTCCACTACAGACACAGTTAGGAGATTTCTTTCTTCCCACCCACACCTTACATTCAGGAGGCCCAGACTTCTTCGCACAACACATTCCAAAGTAGAGACTCTTCTTCCAGGCAACACAGGTGTTAGGGTATCATCAGCTTTAAAGACTTTTGGACATTGGAATGCCTCAAAGTCAAGGCCTCCTGTAAGCAACTGATAGGTTATCAGTTATCAGCCTACCAAAGAGCAGAAAGAGTACACAGATAGGACACACCAGGAGTCCTCAGGCACAGGAGAGCTTAACAGCGCTAGCCCTCAGAAGTTAAGTCCGGACAAAATAGGGACGTCATACAAGGGGCCCAGAAGGTGTCCTCTTCTAACAGGCAGACAAAAAAATATAAGCAGAAGAGAACAAGTCATAAATTCATCTGATCAAGGGCTACTCAAGTCAGAAGGTGAAAGCCAGGGCACTTAACATGACATACAGGGGGGATGTTAGTCCCTTCCAGAGGGCTGGGGGAGAAACTAGAGAACCACTTACGTGTCCACAGCAAAAGGAAAAAGCTCTTCTTTGCTACTCTCATTTGATAAAATTGCCTATAACAGTCCTAACCCACTGAATCAATGTGTAAATACGCCAACACATCAAGCAGAAAGAACCACAATCAAGTGTGATACCATCATGTACTAGGTAAAATAAACCAAGCTGTGCATTTCTCGATCAAGTCATTAACATGCTAAAACATGCTGACATTTGTAGTTTCAAGTTTTTAAAAAAAAAAAAAATAGCCAACCTCCCAAACACTAGAGCTTGTCTTGTTTCAATGACTACACAAACTTCCAATATATTTGTGCTATAATGCTAATAGGCATCTGAGCTCTAAACTACTCATGGCCAGTCATCTGAATAAAAAAAAAAAGATCCTTCCACGTTGCACAACAAACACCTGGCTATCTCACACTTCTTCAAGAATAAGACATTGTTTCAGAAGAACAACTCAAGTTCAATCCTGTCCCCTTCTTCCATAAATAAAATTATTTTCTTAAAATCTAACAATGAGGAAATGTTACTGGAAAATTCTGCAACCACACTCGCCGATTCTTGGTTTAAAAAAAAAAAAAGTGGCATCCCTATTTTATGAGAGTGATACTGTGACAAAAAGACTAGGTAGAAATTGTATCTTTCATTAAACCAGGTGGCAGCAGAAGACCTTCCAGATCTATATCCTTGGATCATTATGATCACAGTAATATGACAACAAAGATGCAGAGAAGTTCTCAGAGGGTGCTATGCAGGCTGAAACAAGGACTTGGGATAACATTAAGAAAAGTTTTTCAAATACTTACTATAGCCCCAACAAATGGCATTTTTCTCAGTAGCTTAAAGAACTGTTTTTTAGTTCGGGATGTTAAACCTGAAAGACAAAAGTCAGAAATTAAGCTAAGATGACTCAAGAAACAACAACAAAAAAAAATTGACTTGGAGCACAATACTTCTGATACAGCCCATGATACAGGCTCAGTACTTCCAACCCAAGCTAAACGAACACAGTGACCAAGGGGACACGGTGAGATAGATGTGTGTATCAAAGAGCAAGGTTCAGAAGTGGACCATGCTACAGAAACATCTGGCTTGTAGACAGTAGCCATCTATGGGAATCCGTAATTTGACTCGTTTTCTTACTTACAAAGGAATTTGCACCCACATGCAGAATTTTACAGGAAAGAGAGGGATTTTAGGATTTGCTAAAGGTAAGGTCTCCAGCAAAAAGGGAAAATACTTTTCAAAATTATTTACTGCCTCTTCAAACCAGAATAGTACTGTAACACGAAAACACACAGCAATGTGAAACAGGCTCCCAGATCAAAGGAGGAAATAGTAGTTCAGCCATGATGTGTGAAGGATTTGCCCGGTGTCTGGCCATCTGATATAGGAAATGTGTGATGCAACAGGAGGCAACTCAGGGGAAAGGGACGGACAGAGAGAAGAGCATACGTTCCACCACAGCCCAAATACTGAAATGAGCAAAGCCACTGATGACAAACACCGGAAAACTCCTGGGGTGGTTCTAAAGGCAGGAATGAAAGCAGGATGACACAGATGCTTCATAGCCACCAAAAGTGCCTTTTGAGTCCCCTACGGGCATTTCAGTTGGGCACCAGCAGTTACAGGACACTTACACCAAGAAATAACTAAGCAAACTTTAAAAAACAATTGGTTTAGGCCTTTGCAATTTTATCTACATTTTCCCCCACACTTCATATACTTTTCACTTCACATATATTTTGAAAAGCTACATAAGGACAGTAATTGCAGTTTGGCACATTCTGTAGCAAATACTCGTTAACACTCTGACAATAGCATTTCTATTGCACATTTCAGTGTGTGCACCGTTTCATTAATAACTTCCACAGTGAGAGAAGACTGCAAACTCCTGAAAAATTCAGACAATCAGATCTTATAACAGCTAGTCAATACTTAAAAAAAAAAATATATTCTGTGACAGTACAAATACCAGCCAAGAAGCTAACATAACCCTGTATCGAGCAAAAGCTTCGTATCGTTTTGTTCCTTCCATAGATGTTCCCACTATTCAGCTACTCCTATCTTTAAAGGGAAAAAAGGCTGGTTGAGGAACAGAGAGGCACAGAAGTAAACATCAAGTTAAAAACTTGGCTATTTTTAACAGACTGCCACTGGAGTGTAACCCTAAGGCCTGTGGGAACTGAAAAGCACCATGTTCTCCTCTGAGGGCAAGCTAGTTTTTTCTGACCATCACAGAGAAAACTGCAGGTTCATCAAAAGAGATCCCACTGAAGAGCTGTCAATATCAGAAACCACTCAAAACAGGAAGATCCTCCGGGGAAAAAAAAAAAAAAAATCCACATAACACCACCACATGCAATTATCTTGAACATCCTGAGGATGAAACATGCCTCCAACACCGAATCAAAACCATATCTCCTCCCCCAGCAGGAAGGGAAGCAATCAAGAGCAAGAGTTATCCAGACACTTTGCACCAGTGACTAAGTTCACAAGAACCCAGCTCTCAGATAAATTTCCCCAGGTTTTGAGCAAGAAGAGAGTGTTGTAACAAGTAAACGGTTTAGCCAAAAGCAAAAGGGATACAAGATGAAGCGAAGGAGATGCAGGCGCGTTCCAGGCTGGCCTACCGCACCCTCTGATGGAATGGTGGTGTTTCATTGATCAGACAAGCCTTGACCTTAATTTGGAAGAGGGTTTTGTTAATACTACTTGACAGCAGAAAGTCTGTTTTAACAAAGTACTTGGCCTTGTTTCATCCTCTTGCCTTCCACTACTTAGGAACAACTCTGTCCCCCCTCCCTTCCCCCCAAACATAAGAAAATCCCCCATTTCAAATACTTACTCTCAGACTGGAAGAGAAAGCCATGCAGCCATACACTTGCAAGCGTAGAAGAAAATGTCAACCCAACCAGTTGCCAGGGTTCAAGTCCATCGCACTGGGCATTCACAAAGCTCGTTGCTTTCTCCCAATACATCTGGAGGATTTCCTTGTAGGGAATAATGGCATCCTGTGGAAAGGAAAACAAGAATGATGTTGAGAAAAGTTTAAATGCATACAAATAGGGCATCAAAAAGTCTATGAGTTTATTAAAAAGGTACTTTCAGTACGCAGACCCCATGCTTTCCTTAATTCCTATAAACAGAACAGGTAGGAGACAGTTGTCATTCACACTTCCAGTCAAGAGCCACCGATAAAAACACACGTCCTGACAGACTTAAAATATTCAGAGAGAAGTGCCAAGGGCAGACGAGTAAGAGACGCAAGCTTCACAGTCTCAAGACTCATCACCAGATCTTACCACAGCCCAAAAGAAGCAACTGTGTTACTATTTTTTCCCAACTGGGCAAAAACAGGTCCCCTCGTGAGGAGCAGCACTCAGCTATGAGAAGTCAAATTAGCACCCATCCGCTTGGCAAAAGGCAATTTGAAAACACACCAGCTACTTCAGCCTTGAAAACAAGGCAGCCACATAAACCACTGCAATTAGGCAATGTCCTAGCTAATGCCTGGTCCTCCAAACGAGTCACCGCAAAGCTGATTTAACCCTAAAATTTAAGGGAAGAGCTACCTTTTTCAACTGACCAGAGGTGGTACTTAAGTTTCATTGAGTTTGCACAATCTTCTCTGAAAAATCCCTTGAAAAGAGTGTTTAACCAATAACGACGACTTTGGTTCCTTGCCTAGGAGCTAATGCCAGGATATCATTCAGTTCTGGAACTGCACTTAAAGGATGGAAACGGAGCCACTAATGTGCTGGTGTCTCAATAGCTGTTCTCAACTGATGGCAAGAAAATGCTGCAGCATCAAATATAAAGTGGGCTGTGGGGGTTTTTTTCTCCCTGAAGATGGAAGATACCGTAAGCTATAAGCCCAAAATCAAAACGGAACATCTAGACAGAACTCACTTAAGTCAACGGCCAAGTTAAAACAAAATAAATAAATCTGGCAAGAGACTGATCTCACTCTTGGAGAAAGCTCTGGACAGAAGACCCTAGCCAATTGCACATTTTGTTGTCAAGTCGCACACTCCCTGCTGAAACCACGGTGTTCTGCAGCACATTGACTCTCCACTGGGACAGGAGGAAAAAATAAGTCAATTTTTCTAGACTCAGCTAATACCAGTGGCAAAGCTTGCATCCTATGACAGGCATAAGCAAACCCACGGGAAAGGCTCTCCTGTCCTCTCTTTCCCAGTGCTCTGGTCTGCAAATTCAGGCTGCTCATCTCTGAACTTCAGGTGATCCCAAGCAAAGGGCAGGCAGGATGTCTGCGAGGCATGACACCGCAGTAACCCCAGCGAGCTGGTGCACGGAAGTACATTCTCAGCTACATTACCAGCAAAAAAGGCTCAGGTGCATAACAAAAACATCACGGATGAAGGAGCAACATCCACCTTTCTGCTCGCAGCCTACCACACACCGACAGCACTGTGCCTCTGCCTCTGCTCACTTTTCCGTTACTGAGATGCAAGACAAAATATTTCACCTTAAGTTTACCCCAAGTTGGAGGCATGCACATCAGCACTGGTATATGGTAACTCAATGGTATGTCCAAGTTTTGAACAAGTAAGAGAAGATTTTAATGATATTAATTCTAAGCCACTGAAGAATTTCTTTCCCTTTCTTGCTTTAAAAACCAATCTTAGATTGCTCCACAAAGAATACAGTTTGACAGGGTAAAGGTTTCTCTGTATTTCTCACTTTCTCCTTCTTCAGTCATTTCATACTTAGAAGAGTTTGAAGGATAAGATTGATCAATTCAGGAGGATACTAAAAAGAGGGATTAAAAAAAACAGTGAAAATTGGCATAGAAGACGAGTTAGCAATGAAATACAATTTCTCAGCTCTCTGGCTAACTACATGCTCAGTGTTTTTAAAGCACCTCTTTTCTCCAAAGCATCCAACAAGATATGAGACTTCTACTTTCTGAATTACTAACTTCATCCTAGAGAAACTAGAAGGCATTTATTTAGAAGGCTGCATTCCAATGTACTCTTTTTATTACACCCAACAACATGTGATTGCTGCCTCACTGCTGCAGCCCTACACTGCTTCCTTATTTTACAGGGAAGAGTCAGGGGTAATAAATAGCCTGTATTCAGCCAAGCCATTTGAATGCCTTCCCCTGCAGTCCTGGAGGACCTGCTCATAACAGAGTAAAAAACGGGTGTTTTGGTTTTTTTTTCCCTAATCAACCTCGGCCAAAAGAAACGTCTGTCACATGCAGTAAGAAGGGATGCACTTCCAGCTTTGCAGGATTATAGCATTCATTCACCCCTGCTATTACCACTTCCCCAGCTGGGTTAAAGACAACAAGCTGGCCTGATTTTAAGTCTATCTACAGGACAGAATTTCACTTAAGACAATAACCTGCTTATTTGTGAAGGCATCAAAAAAAATAAAGATTTCCCTTCCCATTACACAACAGTAGATAAGCTAGTTTTATTTCCTTAAGAGAACCTTCCCCCCACAAAAGCTTCACAAGACACAAGATTATTTTAGAAGCAGTTTAAAAGCCCGACTTACGAGCATGTTAAGAAGCATGGGGGAAAAATCTCCACTGGAGGATTTGTTTTTAATTCTCACAGCATTAAAGGCAGACCCAGGTATCAGATAAAATACTAATTGCTATCATTAGGACTTGCAGTGTTCATTTGTACCGATATTAATGCACTCAGCAACCCAAGCAGTTTACATATTGAATTTTTAGCTTCACAGATTAGGAATACATTCTTAGTACTTTATTTCTAAAAGCCATTAGCTAGCTGAGCTGGTTCCAGGGATAGCACTTATGCCACTACAAAAGAGGACAAATTAACTGCAGTAATGCTCTTCTGTCCCAGATGATAGAAAAGAGGGGGAAAAAAATGCCAAAGCTAACGAGAGCACATTTTGCAGTTTTGCCAGAACAGCATTTCCTCAGCCTTTAAAAAGACAGAGGGAAACAGAGAGAGAGAAACAGAAAGGCAATAAACTGGAGGACCTCACACTTTTGTTACAAGTGCCTCCTGTTTCTGACACTGTAAAGTGGAAGCACTGTTAAAGTTTACCTGTGAGAAGAGTAGGAAAAAAGGTTTTATCAGCAGAATCTTCCTTCCCCCAGGACAGCATTTAAAGTGGGCCACAGAATAAAAGTAGCTTTTAAAGGCAAGTTTATTTTAAGCAATAGCACGAGTCTTAAGTTCACTGTGCGAGTAGGAACTGCTAAGATCAAACCACATCCTCAGCTTTCACCTGAACCAACACATTTCCCAAACCAGGGACCCTCTGACCACCTCCCCATGCCCAAACCTTAACATTCGTGTTTGCCATTTGTCCTTCCTTGTTTCAACAGAGCTGATGAACGCGGCGGCGCGTCACACAACTCTGCACGTGGTAAATCAAGGCAGAGGGAGATTGCTCATAGCGACTGCACGAGCTAGGTCAACTCTGATTATGGTAACGCACAGAATACAGGTATTGCCACTGTAATTAAGGCCTGTGCTCCTATGCAACATGTTTTTCCCAGGTGAAGGCTTCCTGACTGAAAACAAACCGCACAAAACCAGCAACGACACAGCAGCTTCGTTTATGTATTCTGCTCCTAAGAAGGAGGAAGACTTCAATTAGCCATGCCTTGGCTAACTCGCTGTTGCCTGTACAAGCTCTGGCCACAAAAGGCACATCTGACCAGCGTAACTACGCAGCATAACTGGCGTGGCCGCAGGTAAGTACTGGACTTGCAGCCTTCAGCCAGCCAGCTTCCTACCAGAGAGCCAGAGAATGGGATTGAGCAATGTCACCTCAGCCTCGGAGGGTGCTAGTTGCTGCATGTGCCTGCAGTGTTTTGATTCGCACCCCAGTAATGAATCTGCTCTTCCATCCCTCCCTGCCACCCCCAGCATGACAAATATCTTTACATAAGCACCCAGCACAGAATATTTGTTAGTCAGCTCCTAATTACAGCTTGAGGTTTGGACTGCATGCTGCCCCCCTCACCGAAGAATGTGGGCACACAGAGTGATATCAGACACAGGATCTCTCAGAAATCAAGAATCATGAACCTTTAGATGTATGGGCTGAACTACGTGAAAGAAAAACACATTCAGGTCATGCTCATCTTACCACAGCTCCCTGGTACCACCAGTTTCTTCTGGTAGAAATAAATGCAAAGCACTGCCATACTGAAACCTTGTTTTTTCTTTTTCCAGAGCAACAGCAAATTTTTATATTTTTTTTTTTTGGGGGGGGGGGTTGCCACATACAGCTGTCCTGGTTTTGGCTGGGACAGAGTTGTCTTCTTAGTGCTGTGTTTTGGGTTTAGTATGAGAAGAATGTTGGTAACACACTGATGTTTTCAGTTGTTGCTAAGTAGCACTTAGACTGTCAAGGACTTTCCAGCTTCTCCTGCCCAGCCAGCAAGGCGGCTGGAGGGGCACAAGAAAGTTGGGAGGGGGCACAGCCAGGACAGCTGACCCAAAATGGCCAAAGGGGTATTCCACACCATGGGATGACATGCCCACTATATAAACTGGGGGGAGGTGGCCTGGGGGGGGTATCGCTGCTCGGGAACCAACTGGGCATCGGTCAGCAAGCAGTCAGCAACTGCATTGTGCATCACTTGTTTTGTATATTCCAATTCTTTTATTATCATTGTCATTTTATTATTGTTATTTTTATCATTGTTATTTTCTTCCTTTCTGTCCTATTAAACTGCTCTTATCTCAACCCACGAGTTTTACCTTTTTTCCCCCGATTCTCTCCCCCATCCCACTGGGTGGGGACGAAGCGAGTGAGCAGCGGCATGGTGCTTAGTTGCTGGCTGGGGTTAAACCACGACAACACTGTCTGCAAAATGAATGCATACATACTATCCCACCAGCCCTGAGAGTTCAAGAGGCGTGGCTAAACAATGGCTAATTATAGCTTCAGCACAAAAACAAACAAGGCAGCAAGTCAGAGTAAGAGCAGCAGCATCCCAGCTTCCACTGCAGAGAAGGAACGTAAAACTATCAAAACAAGATGGAGAAAGGCTGATTCGAGGCTCAGAAAATGTGCAGACTTACCAACAGCCCAAAGGACTCCAAAATTAGGTGCAACTTCCAATTTCATTTAATGCAAAACACGCACAAGATGTTGTTACCTATTGTTCACTTTGCTCACTACAACAAACCAATTTATAAAAGCAAAGTTTCTGCAAACATCCAGGCATGCTCCAGGTAGCACAGAAGTCAAATCCCATAAGAAACAGGATTCACTCGATAGGTGCCCTACGTGAAACCATTACGGATCTCTTTGTGGGTCACCAGCTCCAAGAAGGTGCAGTTTCTGCAAGGAAACATCCTCCCCCAGCATCCACAATAATTAGGATAAAAGAATCGCTCAGTTCCCTGTGTGCTGGGACTCATCTGGACACATCTGTTCATTCCTCCACTCAGCATCCTCTCAGATGCAGATCACGCAGTCCTTTCTACATGCCTTCTGGAGGACAAAATGGTTATTTATTTGAAACATTTTGCGAGTAGCTCAGTGCCATACAGAGGTACACGCAGCATTAAAAGATAAAGTCTTGGTGGGAGCTGTCTGAAAGAAGACCATAGCATGGCAATTGTTCTGGGAACAAGCATCCATGAACAAAGGCAGCACCAAGACCTGGCACAGCTTCCTAGCAGGGTTATGCAAGCCTCCAACAAAGCCCCTAGTATCAGCACAAACTGAATGCCACTATTATACATTAAGCGCCCTGTTCTTGGGCAACTTGGACTACAGTGCAAGATCCTCAAGGACTATCTTATCAACACGAAAACGCAAAACCCTTCAGCCCCTGTGATACCTAGTCACATGCCCTTCCCAATATGTGGCACGGATGGATCTCGATGAGCTAGGGCAGGTAAAGGAAATGGAAACGCTCAGAACACAAGGGCTTCCAAGTGACTTTTACCTGCAAATTTTTAGGAAGCACAAATCTTTCCTAAAAAAAGGAATAAAGAAAATCGTACCACAATCACCACAGCCCACTGCAAAGAGACCAATGCACCTGCTACTACAACATCAATGGACAGAATCCAAATCTCAGTTACACATCGTGCTCTAAGGACAATACTAAAACGTACTTCAAAGCCCCCATCGCTACACTAACCAGTAAAGGGCCACAGCCATTTAGCCAGTTCACAAAGAGATTTCAGCACTAAATACTCCAGAAGGAAGACCTGCTAATACTTGAAGGGGAAGGTCTTTTACCGCCTGGGATGCAGGGAATGAGAACAATAGTTCTAGGTCAAAAATGCATCACTTCATTTCCAAAAACTAAAGAGTGTGAACAGATCAGGCTTTCTGAAACAACCCTCGCTGCACGCCGGGGTCTATGGTGGGTGACAGCTGGTGCAAGAGAAGACCAGACTGGAAGCACCCCTTTTTATTGCCGGAACCGTGTCTTTGGCAGAAGAGAGAAGCAGCTCCTCAAATTCCTTACTCACAGAAATGGGCTCTACCGAACCCCTTTTGCCAAGAGAGCCTCAGCAAGGTTTTGATCACTGCCACAGCAGTCAAACCACACACGTGCAATAAATGCTGTGATTAGGTTTATAACACCACCATACAGTGAAAATATGCGCCAGAGAAATCAAAGGCAAGGAGCAAGGTGTCATCTCAGCAGACCTTCCCCTGCTCAGGTTAGCAATTCATCTATAACTTTTAAGGGTAGTGAGAGGGTGGAAAACTCTTAGTAGGCTGGAAGTGCGCAGTACATGGGAGAAGCAAGATTTCTCCTCATCTAGGTAAGAAAATTTCTAGTGCCTCGCAATGCCTTTTGCTAAGGTCACGGGAAGGATTGCAGACTAACACCACGATTTAGGAAAAATGCTATGTATCAGTGTTTCTCCAGAGAAAGCTTCAGCCCCTGAGTACACAGCCAACTTCGTTAGCTTTCCAGAAGCCAGGAACCCTGTCTAGTCTAACAAATAAAATAGCAGACCTGCACAGGTCTTCCAGACGCAGTAAGCAGCCGTTTTCTCCGCAAAGCCTTGGCACAGAGAGACTAAGGTGAGAACAGCCTGACCACACAGCATGCTTCCAGCAACCCCAGGCCAGTCTAGACCACACCGTGCACAAGGTGTGCAGTATTTACTGGGTTCCACACGAGCTAACTTTTGGCAGCTGAAAGCAACCGTAACACAAGCCGTGCAAGCTCTCGATGCTGTCCCAGGCTACACGTGCCGACAGATGCAAGACACGCCACGGGCCTTGCCTTTGTCCCCTACACGGAGATGGTGACACACCGGCTAGGCACAGCTCCACGTCAGAGTGGGAAAAGGAAGCGGCACTTGAGTGTTTGGGCACCGACAGCTGCTCCCCGTGACCGAACGGCAAAAGGCAGTCAGCCAGAGATGATGCTATTTCATCTAACACCCAGCAGCAGCCACGATTTCAAGGTACCTTCGGGGGGGAGGGGGGGGAGGGGGGAACTAGCACCTCTTCCAGGTTTGAGAACTCAGAAAATGCATGCCATACCGCTGTGTGCCAGAGCCAGCTATATTTCAAGCAATCCCGCTTGTGACTGAAGAGTGCTTCTCTCCTACTTCTAGCCAAAAAAAAAAAAAAAAAAAGTAAACAGGGCCTCTATTAGCCAGGTAACTTTTAGCACAGCACAGGCACCTTCCCCAAAACACAGAGCAAGCAGAAAACACAACTTCTACCCCACCCTGTTGAAATAAACCCACACAGCCAGCCGAAAATATCATTTTTCTAACCCTCCCTGCCCTGCAACTAGACACCTGTAGGAGACAAGGAAAGCACTGCACGTCTAGGAGGCCTGCAAGAGTGACACAGACACACACACATATATCCTCCTCCCCCCCACCCGCGTTT
>JAVKLA010000093.1:4241138-4285630 GCA_034782735.1 Sagittarius serpentarius
CCCCGCCCCGGACCCCCGCGCCGGCGGCCGAGCTCGGTCAGGCAGGCCCTAAGAGGCGACCCAGAGCCCCCGGCCCACATCCGCCCCCCGCCAGACAAGGCCCCGGCTTCGCTACCTCAGGGGCGGGACAGCGCAGGCCGCGCCGGGACACCCCTCTCTCTCCCCCCTCCACGCACCGGCCGAGTCAGGGACTCCCCCCATCCCACCCTCCTCGCTCACCATCGCTGCTGCTGCTGCTGCTGCTGCCGCTGCCGCTGTCGCCTCCTCCTCGGCCTCACAGGGATCCCAGCGCGGCCCCACTCCTTCCCCACCCCCGGCACCGAGATTGCCCAGCACCTCCCCGCCGCGCCCTCCCGACAGCGCCCCCTGCTGGGCGCGCCGCCGAAAGAGAGGAGCGGCGCGAAACGGGAAGCGGGCGGGCAGGAGGCAAGGCCTGAGGTGAGGCCTGAATGGAGGCCGCTCCTTCCACTTGAAGGTGGAGGGCGGGGGGGAAATCAGGGCTGCAGAGTGGGAAAAACTCTGGTTTTTGGTTAAAAGCCTAGAAAAGAGGTTTATAAGCCCGCCCGGTGTTGACAGCCCAGGTCTGAGGAACTACTTCCTCACAACGCGATGACCAGGGAAACTTCCACAGAGAGAGGAGCTCCTGATAATGGCAATTTGGAGAATTAGTGAGCAAGCGGTTCTCAGAGCTTGAGTCCTAATTAGCTGCTGCAAAACACGAGGAGGCCGCCCAGCTTCAAGAGCTTTGCATTAACACACAGTCATCTTTGTGCATGAAGAGTACTTGGTTGGCACAAGATCAGGTGAAGCTGATGAGGCATTTTATTCAGAGCTTATTCCAGCATCCAGTTGCTCTCAACCCACCTCGCTGGTTTTATGACGCATTTCTTAGATGCACAGTGTTCCTGCGTTATTTTTTTTTTGAAGAAAGTTTTTGCTCTATGCAAAATGTAAGGCAGGACCTACTGGTCAATATAGCATTAAACTCTGTTCTGGGTGGATCAGGTGTGACCCCGTGAGACAAAGGCTCAGTGCTGGCTTTCAAACGCAACAGCAGAATACTGTTTGGGACCAGCCTCCTCCAAGCACAGCAATTTTTAGGCATCCAGGGCAAACACCACCTGGCAAACTTCCAAAGGGCATTTAAGTTGTGGGAAGCAACATTCAGAAGAAATGTTACAGAACAGTTCCAGCTAGAAGGGAACCTACACCATCATCTAGTCCAACCGCCCGACCACAAGTTAAAGCATGTTACTAAGGGCACTGTCCAAACGCTTCTTAAACACTAACAGGAATGGGGCATCAACAACCTCTCCAGGAAGCCTGTTCCAGCATTTGACCACCCTCTCAGTAAAGAAATATTTCCTAATGTCAAGGCTGACCCTCCCCTGATACGGCCTTGAAAACCACTCCCACACGTCATATCACTGGATTCCAGGGAGAAAAGGTCAGCACCTCCCTCTCCGCTTCCCCTGCTCAGGAAGCCATAGAAAGCAATGAGGTCACCCCTCAGCCTCCTTTTCTCCAAACTAGACAAACCCAGAGTCCTTAGTCACTCCTCATAGGATGCTTCCAGTTACGTAGCATCCAGTTTGCAAACGAGGAGGTAGCCACGCGATGTTTCACAGCTCTAGGGAGCGTGCCCCAAGGGTGGGACAGCAGCATGGAGGTGGGAGGTTGCCTCTGGGCAACTAAAAGCAACCTGGAAAGAGGGAGATATTGGCAACAGCAAAAAGAAAGGGAAACATTTCAAATAAGTAGTTCCTTGTGCAGTGGCAGCAGAGCAGCCTAGCTTCAGGTAGGGTTGCATTTTGAGGACAAACACACAAGTGGATGCTTTGGTTGCCAGTAAGTGGTGTGAATTGGACAAATATCACAGCAGCATTTGGCTCATTTCCAGCCCCAAAATTAATGCATGGAGCAACTGCAGTTCAGTGTGTCACAGGGTGCCACCTCTGCCACCAACCTAGTGCATTACTTGGAGCAACTGCCCCTCTCCTTGGCAAGGGCAGTAGGAGCAAGTGCCCATCTTCACCTGGGCCTACACAGCAGCTCTTGGAGAGCAAAGTCTGAAGCCCAAACTCAAACCAGTTTATTTAATAATTGTTGGTGTCTTTGCCAGAGTTAAATCGAAACCAGCAGTTATTCGATGCCCCCTCTATCCATAATGAAGTGTTAGAGATGCACCTTTTGTGGCAAGCTTCCAAACCTATTAAGACATTAGGTTCATTAAAACTAAAACTGAAGATTTCCGATTAGTCACTCCAGAACACATCTTGGTTTTAAAATGTATAAATCTGTACATTCTGTATAAATCTGTACATTCTCTTACAGATTCAGGTGTGGCTTTTTAAATGCTTGCACTTAACCTGCCATGCTTTTGTTTTTGCAATGTTTTGAAATGGCTATACAAGTATGAGCTCTTGGCATGTGTAGTTAGCACAAATATTTAACTCTGTGCTGCATTACAAGTGGTAACTGTTTTTGTCAGCTGTCACCATGCCATCCAGGCTGTCCCCTCACAGAAGATGGCATCTTACGTAAGTTACCAGACAGTACTTCTAGCTCAAGAAAACTGCCCTCATCGGATTGTTTTTAGAAGTATTCCTAGCTATCAGATGTTCTTTTTAGCAGAAAAAGGAACAGATCTGTTACTAACCCACTATCAGTCTCACAAAGCAGGGCTTCTTCCCCATGTGCTTGCCAAGCAAGAAAGCATCTGACACAACACCAAAAGAGCTGTGTTTTCTGATTGAAACAACCTCTGCAACAAGCACAGAGGCCCCCAAACTTCCAGAAAAAATATTGCTATTTTAAAAATATCCTTGAAAAACTATTTATGTCTAAGTAACATCTTGCTCTCAAGGGAGTGAGAGAAAATCTTAGTTGTTCCTTCAGCCCTGAAAAAAAAGCCTCTTAGGAGGCATCATTGCAAGCTTTGCTAATCTTTACACACACCTTCACATAATGCCGGGAAACCAAGAGCTTGGCTTAATATGGCTAAAAGCACAGGTAGAAGGGAATATTCTGTCTCGCCTTAAATATGTGCGTGGGGAAGAAGAGACACACCAGGGAGTGAGAGGAGCCATTTGAGCAGGAGAGCAATGGTGGCACAAGAACAAATGGACGCAGGTTGGCCCTGAACACATTTAGGCTGAGAACTGCAAGAGGGTTTGTAGCCATAAGCGAGCTGAGGTTCTCAGCAGCCTTTCCATTAGAGTAGTGACAACCACATGTCCAAAGCATGTTAAAACAAAGGACCATGGCTTCTTCACAGGTTGTTAAACTCAGACGTAAAGCTATCTTGAAACTGGGAAACTTACTCCATGGAGATTAGGTTTTCTCTACTCGTTTAAGCCAGGGTTTTCATTTTTCTCTGGCCCATCACACAGCTCAGCTCCTCCACAGCCCAGGCAGAAATGGCTTTTGCCAATAATTCAGATGAAGGAAAAAAAAAAACCACAACCAAATAATGGAAGGACCATGGCTTCTCCTTGCAGATGGCAGGATTAGTGTTGCGGCTGTGCCAAAGCTTTCGGACAGAGAAGGGAGTTGCCTTTCCCCGGAGCAGCCGGCCATCGCCTGAGCTCCTGGCCCTGCTCTCCATCCATTTCTGCTGCTGCTGGCCCCAAGAAGGGCTGGGAAGGGGAGCCTGGGGCTGAGGAACAGGACAGCCAGGCTGCTTGCATGGCCTGAGCTGACCTATGGCCTGCTGCAGAATAAGGCCAAGAAGGTAGGTTTGCTGGTGGATGATCTCTCTTCACCCTTGCAGCCTCCTAGCAACACCAAGAGGACTTCCCCCAAAGAGCTGCGGTCTGGACATCTCCACTCTGCCAACCAAAATGCCTGCCAGCATTGCCCATGCTAAAACAGAGCTCTCACACCCTCCTTTAAAGGCTGTCTTGGAAAAGGGGCTGGAGAGAGGAAAAAAAGAAAAAAAACCCACCAAACAGATGAGTCCTGGTTTTGCAATGCTCCAACACCCTCTCTGCCAGCAGGGCTGTTAGTGTTAACATTGTGTGTGGGTATTACAGGTTACACATTTGTGAGGGGAAAAGTGTCATTGAGCCCCATCCAGCAGGACTAATTGGTTGAAGGGTTGCTGCAAAAGTCAAGTCTGTAAGCAGCCATGTATGAAAAAAGGAGTGCTTTTTCCTCTTACCACAAAGTAATAAGAAGAGGAGGTCACAGTAACTTTCTGAATGGAACAAACTCCTCTCTTCTCCCTCAGGCCCAGTTCTACCTGCTCACTCCTGCAAGCAAGAAGCAACCAGTTAGCTGGGGTGAAGAAAAGCAGCTGCAATCGAGCAGTGCAAGCACCTCGGTTCAGGGGTCAGCAGCACACCGGCTTCGACGTGCATTGGTGAGACACCCACATAAGGCAGAGAGGAAAGCGGAGATTTAAGTATTTTTGGTGATGATTTTAAAGGGATATTGCATTCTTGATGTAGTTTAAGGTAGTAACAGCTCCACCAATTCAACCCCATTTTGCTTACATCTGGCAGTCCTGAAGAGAAGGTGTGGGCTAACCTTTAAAAGACGGGGAGAAGTAATGGGATTTGATGTAGATTTAAGGTTCCTGATCTGCAGCCGATCAGAGGGCTTCTTTTAGAGACTGAATTGCTTTCTCTGATTCCATAGGACTTACGATCATTCATATTTGCCATTTACAAGCAGTTTAATGTTGCCTACCTAAGCGTATCACCAACACCACATTAAGAAACAAATCAATAGGTAAGCCATTAGCAAACCTCCAGCCGCAATTCTCAGACATAAAGGAAGGTGCAATAAGCCTGTGCTCCTACAAGAAACATCGCTCCCCACTTCAGCAACAGGCAGGAATTACAGTCTCTGCTCCAGCCAGCCATGGCTTATAGGAGATGGAAATGAGAAAATACATTGGCTTCCTAGAACAGATCACGATGTACACGCTGTGTCTCAACCCCAGACTCATTTCCTTTCCGTGCATTCCCTGCTGACTGATTAAAGACGGCAGCATGCGTTGCTGGGAAGCTGGTAGCAGCTGCCAGCCATACCGAGAGCACCAAGTAGCTGTCAAGTCAGCAGATCCGGACCTCCAAGGGTTCCTCCACCCCACTGCACTGCCTAAGCTCCGTGCTGCACAGCCCGGGAATCCGGAGCATGCAACCAAGGAGCCCACACAGCCCCAGGACCCTACGCTGCCGGAAAGGGTCATAAACAAGTTCACATGAGGAATTGAAGTTCACAGCTGTGCAGCAGGAGTGTGGAGCTGCTGTTTTGTTTGATTTCAAGACAACATGCTTCTGAAGTATAATTTTACTGTCCCTGCTTTTAAAGTCACATGCATTGCCTACTAATGTCATTTTAGCCGAGGCTTGAGTTGGGATAGAAATCGTCCACTGACTGGTTTGACTCACGTGTTTGGAGGATGTGAAAGGCCCAGGGAGGAGATACCATCTGTACTGACTTCCCCCATCCTGATCAAAGAACAGGGGCAATATCTCACTGAGCATCCACAAAAGTGTCCATAACTAGTACAGAGCAGATGCAGTCTGTGAACAACTCATCAGCTAAGCAGCTAATCTCAAAAACCTGGTGATATAGTTAATTGAATCATTTTAAGAAAAGAATCTGACTACTATTTAGGAACAGAAAGCAGAAGCAGCAGAACTATCTAAACTTAGTGTTCCCCACAAGGGGCTTGTGAGGATCAAGACCCCTATTTCCATCTAAACATCCATGATGTTAACACAGCCCAAATCACACTTCTCCTGTCATTTAGTCTATTTTGTTAGCATGGTTCTGTACAAGTCTTGGGGGAACAGAGGACAAGAGAGATTTGATGGTAAAGAGGAGCATTTTCCTCCCCCTTTCCCTTCCACCACTCCATGGCTCACATCAGGCAGATGGCCACAGCATGTGCAAGCCCACAGAGATCAGTCAAGCGGCTGCTGGGGTGCAACCCATCACGTAGGATCCTAATTCATGCACCCATTGATCAGCTTTTTACAAACAAATATAATCCTGATTTTTCAAAGACCGAGCGTGATGTGTTTCAGCACAGTGTGCTCTGATTGACTGCTTGCACCCATATTACACAGGACACTTGTAACTCAGCTGCGAGATGCTGTTATAAGAACAGCCCAGATTTAGGCTGTTTACAACCCCAGATTGCCTCGGGAAAAACTGCATCAGTGCCCTTGTTAGATTTGTTTGCCATATCGCATGCAATGTCAATATGCAAATGGGCGCAATGTGTTGCAGAGGCTGAGCCGGGTGCAGTACATCCAGCCTGACTGCTCCATGAAAATGTGGTTTAGACCTTCATCAACAGCAGCTTTCTTCCCCCACCTTACCCTGAAGACCTACAGAGGCAAGTCCAGTCTTGAGCAGATGCTCTAAGCCTCAACTCAAAGTACAGCACAAACTTAATCAAAATTTACAGCGCATAAAATTAAACACATGAATACACCTTTGAGGTATGAGGACTTGAAGAAAACCCATACCAATCAGAGGAGCAGACTTTTAAAAAGCAATATAAAAAGAAATGAGCTCAAAAGGCCCTCACAATGAGAGTCCAACATGGGTTTACATAAAAAAGCATTATGTCTGGTTAACCTAGAATTTGAGTTGATTTGTTCAATTTATAACTAAACAGATCAAGAACAGTAGCTGTTTTCTACACTAGCAAAGTTCTTTCCTGTAATCTTCACTGATGCAACTTTATATTGTGCACATATGGGCTCAGTTCCTGAAACAAACTGTACGGTATTCCTATTTGGCAGGCAGCACAGGTTCTCGTCGTATAGAAGATTACACTGGAACTGGTGGAATTAAAAGGCATCCCATTTCTTCTCTTGTTTCCAAGTTGTTCAGGACAGAAGCTACTCCAAGTGATGAAATATGAGCACTTGGAAATAGATTTGTGTTATGCATTTTGTGTACATATTAAGAAAGAAATACAAAGCTCTGATTTTATGTAAACTCTACAGAAGTTAAAGAACACAGTGTAATACATTTTCAACATTTCCCCCCCTAGAAAATTAGGAAATGACTTAGCTTAATGACTGCAGCGTAAGATTGGGAAATGACAAATCAGTCAAAGAGCAACAGTTCTCTGGAAGAAAACCAGATACAGGGGACTGGTTCCCCCCCCTCCCCTTTCCTGTCCAGTTTTACAGCCCTACATGTAGCCCCCCAAGAGAAATTCTTGATGCCTTTCCAAAGAAAAAAGAGAAAAGCCTATCAAGTCCAGAGCCCTTAGCGTTGGACACTGTCTACCACAAGCTGAAAACAGGAAGCATTCAACTTGAATAATCCAAGATGCCTAGTAGCAGATGGCAACAGCTACCTTTTCTGGCCAGCCTGAGGGTTTCTTGCAAGTGCAGACCCCAGCAGTCCCCGACCAGACATTTCTAACAGTGTTTATGGCAAGAACACTTTAGGCTTTCCTTTCCAGGGGATGGTCCTGCTTGAAGGACACCGAGCCCCATCCCCACCCCCAGTTAGCACCCACAGAGGAGGTGTTTAAGGGTCAGTTGGGAGGTGATACCTCAGTGCAGCACTCCAAGCATGTCCTACTGCCACCCTCTGTTCCTCCCCAGCCTGTCCCTCCTGTTACCACCATCGCTCTGGGTCTCTGCCCTTGTTCCTGTCCTGGTTTCACATCTGCTCTCGCACCCCTCTGATCTCTATAGGTCTGACAGTTCCCCTTCTCAAGGCACATGTTTCTTTCCAAAGGCACCGGATTTATTAAAGACCAGCAGCATAAAAAGACAAGATGGACCAACCAGCATCAGTGTAAGCACTGTCTTCCTAGTGCATTTGCATACACGTAATTTTTACCATCAAGCCCCATCTCTACGGCTCCAAGAAAGCCTCTAGACATGCACTGAGAGGTACCAAAAAAATTAAAGGCCGTATTTCTGCTAGGAGGCAGGCCTGGGCATTCTCAGATGCCCTTTGGTACCACATTGCTGCCCTCTGCATTGAGGATGCTCTGGGTGCAGGAAGCTGAAAGAGTCCTCACCCAAAGCAGGGAGGTTGTTTGTTTGCATATCTGCTTTGCTAGTGTCGCCCTTTCAAGGCAGCAACAGGGTCTGAAACATCCACAGAACCAAAAAGTCACCTGGCAACTTCACCTAACAAATACCTTCTCCTCCCACGGCTTACCACTGGTCCTCAGGTCTCAATGTAGAGCAGGTTATCAGCAGCCAGGAGGTGGCAGAGCTCAGGTTTTCACCCTGGACTTTCTTCCACAGCTGCAAGAGTTAAGTCATCTGTGAGATGCTTTCCAGTGCTATGCCCTTAAAACAGCTTAGGGAATCACTGTATCACATTTCAGTTTAATTGCATAGCACAGGCTACATGCAAAGGCACATCAGACAAGGTTTGCATGAGATCCTTGCACTTTCAGCTGTCTTAACAGTTAGTGCTTGCACAAGAACTTCAACAGTGTTTTACCACCCTGAGTACCAGGATCCAGCCCAGTCTGGAGCAATTCCATGAATTACTACATCCTGCTGCGCACCGGCTTTGGTCAGCCATCCAAGCAGCATACTAGCATCACTCCAGAAAATTTTGGGTGGGTTTCCTCCCCCCCCAATATTACATCAGGTTATGTTCTTGGGAGTTGCAAAATAAACTTTAAAAATAAACCAGACTTGTAAAATCAAGAAGATGACAATTCCCAGTGTAATGACACTAGTTTTACCATTGGACTGATTTAGCCCAATAAATATTAAAATACTTGGATACAAACTTCTTACCACTCTGTTGGTAGAATAAGTTCAGTCCAGGCTGGAAAGCAATCCAAGCTGTTACCAGGCAATTAGACCACAACTGAGGCAGCTTCTGACACCTTTCCAGCAGCAGCTGTTTGAATTCAGAGAAAATCCTCCTTGCCAAGGACTAGGTAGAAGCACTGCTGCCTGCCAGAGGCACCTTTCCAACCAGATTCGGATTACTGCAACAAGTACCTCGTGGTCCTGGCTTCAGAGTGGCTGTAGTAATATTTGCAAATTCAACTTGCTCTTTCAGTGTTGCAGTTGGTTTCCCACTGATTTCTTCAGAGCTTCTTGTCAGTGAAAAACTTTCTAGCTTCACTCTGGAGGGAGGGGAGAAAGAAGCAATAACCTCTCCCTTCAACATGGAAACCCCAGCATTTTGCAAGGCAAGCAGAAGGCCATGCTTTTTTACCAAACAAGGCCAAAATTATCAAGTGTCATGTATACGCCAAAGAATTTCCATATTGGTTTCTTTGCTCTCACATGTCAACACCAAACATATTCGGTAACAGGGAAATAAATTATTGACTATCCTATATCACACAGCAAATCAAGCCTCAGCACGATGAAACCCCCCAGAAAGCTGATTGCAAGATGGGTACCTGGAAATCAGCTAACAGCCCCATAGTTATAACAGTAAGCCCCATCTTGGAAAACTGTATTCTGTCATCATCTGTGTGTGCTAATGTGTCTCAGTTTATTATCTCCAAGCCTCACAAGGGACCTCTTCCTATAACACAGCTGCAGCTGCAACCACTGTATTTGGTGCACAGACATGTAATAGCATTTATGGTCCCCTCCCAAAGTCTGATGACAGCAAACTACTCTCAACAGCCCCATGGTGGGAATTAGCCCGAGAGGGCTGTATAATTGCTCTTCGTTATCTGTGTGGCACAGAAACCACAGCCTGGATTTATCCCACTTCACTGAAGAGCCTGGGATAGGAGCGGTATCATCTGCAGCTGATGGAAAAGATTCAGCAGTAGGATCTTCCCAACCGTGAATGGGCTGCATTGCTTTCAGAGGTGTCCCTTCCTCTCCTGCTCACAACAGAGCAGCTCAGAGGTGACCAAGCTCCTGAGCATTTTAGTTTAAGCCCCAAAAGCAACAGAGGAGGAACTGCTGTCCGCATTATGCCTTACAGCTCTGCCGAGAGGCATCCAGACACACGTGCGCTCAGCAGCTGGGGATGCAAACCCAAAATCCCACCTTTACATCCCTCTGCAATCCTTTAAGGGATTCCTCTAGTCTGATAAACCACAACCTCATAATTGCAGCAAATCCACTCAGGCTCCTGGGTGAAAAACCATATACTCGCAGTTCCTCTGCGTTAGCCGAGGCCCACCTCCAGCAGCCCCTAGGGAGGCTGTGGGCAAGAGTGCCTAACACCATGAGCATCCCCATTTCTTGCCAGATTTTCGATGCAATACAAAAGCATTTCAAGGTCTATTGCCTTTTAATGCAGAACAGTGTTTCTGTACCAGTCCCGATTATTCATTTGCAAATGCTTTTGCACCGCTAGTCACACCGTAGTCGGGGTATTGGCCCAAGCACATGACTCAGTTCAGAGCTCATACACTTGAGAGATTGATCACCTTGAGTGGGATTTACGCCACAGTTTTAGGAAGAAGCAAGACTTCCGATACTAAACAGAGAATAGCCAACTCTCAAAGAGCATAATCTGGAAAGACTTCCTGAAGGAAGGTGTCTCTCCTTCTTTTGACCATAGAGGGAGCTGAGTCTCCAGTGTTAACCTCTCAAAAAAGAAAAAGCACTCGAGCTCCAAGTCCAAATATACAGCCCAGAAATTATATTGGCCCCACTTGCCAGCCCAATACCCAGACCTCACATGTAGAGGAAGACGACAATGCAGATTAAATAATTAATACTCCTGAATACCGTTTCCCCCCCAAACTACAGGGGATCAGAGAGGAAAAAACACATCCTTAAATATGATTGATTGCTCTTGCTGGCACAGCATGAGAAAGAAATCATACAAAAATATTCTCCATCATTCCGCTGAGGCTTTGTCAAACACTATAGCTCCTGCATTTCAATGAATGATAAATTACTTTTAAGAAGTGAGTGTTATGTCAGTGAGCATGTTGTTATTGATTGCTCTAATCTCACACTGGAAAACTGTCTTCATGCCTTACTGTCCTTTAAATCACCCAAAGAGTTTAGAGGTTGCTGTCTAACAAGCTCCTAAGTCATATCTTCCTTGTCAATCTTATCAACCCCTTGTGTAATTATAAAAATGTAAATAAAATGCAGCAGGCATTGGCCTAATGCCTCACGACTCACATACCTCTTCCAAAGCAAGAAAAAGGAGATTCTTCAGCTGCACTTGAGGCTCATCAACCATCATTTTAATTCTAAGCAAGTTCTGGCGCTCTCAGAGCCATGTCTAACACCAAAGCACAGGAGTGGTTCAATGGGTGACAAGATACACGTGTTAGAGTCGGGAAAGCCTCCATGATTTCCTTAGGTCGGAGGAATATCAGTTTAAATACCAGTTAAAGAGTGAGACCCCCCTGGGACCACCCATGACATTGCTCTCTGTCCTCACTATGCAAGACAGAGATGCTGTTGGTGGCAGCATTGATTAGGAGTGACTGGAAGATGATCCCACCATTGGCTTTTCTGGCTACTTAGGTGTTTGTTAACAGAGCCTGCTCTCTTACCCAGCCGGCTTCGATTACCCTGGTAAGTAGAATATCTTGCTTTCAATACCAGGATGCTCAGCAAAGTAATCCGATACCCAGCACAAAGGGGAGCCTGGTAGTTACATCCCAGCATGTAAACAAAGACATTGCTGATGGTACCATGTGCATTGAAAAATAAATGGCCAAGCAGGATTGAATGCATACTGACATATTTTCATGTCCTCTGGCTAATCCTACTTCTGCAAGCCCAGTGTCAGCATCACCTCGTTAGGTCACAGGGACTAGATGCTATGAAATGACTCCCAGCATTTGCAGAAAGGCACCCACAGAGCAGAGGAGCTCCCAGCAGATCTCTCTCAATAGCAGTCTGCTCCCCTGACCATCAATCACAGTAAGAAGCGACCACTTGCTCCCAGAGCTGGAAAGGTGCACAATATTCTAAAGATTTTCTAAAACATTGCTGTGCCATCAAAAAAAGACTATTTGTCTCAGACGGAACAAGGCTCTTTCTGAAAGCTTGATCGCTTCAAGGGACCTCAGTTTGGGAAATTGTCTGATGACAAGAATAAAGCATGTGAACAAAGAAAACTAGCCACTAAAATTGAACAGAGGAAGCAGCAGCCAGACTGTCAGTTTTTCCTCTAGTGTTTCTCCCAAAACACTGTTAAAAAGTTAATGGTGTGTGTATTTATTTTTTAAAAGAAAAAGAGGAACAGTAAAATATCAATTACTATGCCAGTGATCCTCCAATCCATTTCTGTTTTCTTCTTTCACTTGCAGCATCTCTAATAATCTTCTTTTTTTTTTTACATTGAATTTAAGTAGAACCAGAAGTGATCTGGCTGCAGGCTGGTAATATTCCACCACCCGACCTGCAATAAGAGAGCTCATCCCCTCTGCAGTTATGCGGCTAGATCCCAAAGTACTGCACACCAGCTATTAGCTTTAATTTATCTACAAGAAAAGCTGCTGAGGAAGACCATGCTTCAGGCACATCAGTGGGATTTCACGTGTACAGCACACTAAGCTTAACTTGTGCCTTTTCTTCTACATTGCTGGGTTCAGCTCAAACCAGACACTTTTCTTGAGGGGACTGGCCCTACATTGATCAAAGGACACAGTGACCATCCACATCAGGTGAACTGCTTCTGTCCACACTTTGCAGTGTGGATCTGTCCTAAATGGACCATTTTCCAAAATAATTCAAGTGCCTTAATTTCACTGAATGCAAGTTACACAGAACTACTTTTAAAGAAACCTAGCTTAAGACACTACATTTATAAAAAACTACCGGGCAACACTTCTTCCCTCCCTGTAAATGTTATTCTTTGACCCTTGGAGAAAGGCATTAAAGCAGCATAGCAAAGATCTTCTTAAGCAGCAAGTTACTAAATCAAGAATTCAAATCAATAGCACGGACATAGCCTGACTTAAAAACCTATTTTAAAACTAAATTAAAAAGCAGTTGCATTGCCAATTGACAAGATTAGAATGGTTTCCCTAGCAGTTGTTGAGATTACAAACTAATGAACCATGCAGAAAGAAGATGGAGCACGAGGGGGAGCGGGGGCAGGAGGGGGAAGCGTACGTGCATTTGCACTGTTGTTTTTTAACAAATATGGTCACGTCTCAAGGACTTGTAGAAAGCATTATAACCTTAAAAAAGGAAAAGTTTCCTGAGTATTTTTCATTTCAGCAAGTGCTTTGCACTAGCCTAAGGAAGCTCTCATCAGTGCCGAAGTCCAAAACAAGAGCAGCCAAGGGAGATTAGGATAACTGCAAGATTGGTTGCTTGAGCAAAGGGAGCAGGATGGGCTCCTCAAAGCCAGACCTTCATCCACAGCTCCCAGAAGGTAGAAAAGCAAGCACATACCAGAGCCTTAACTGGGGAACAGGACCCTCTAGTTCAGCTGGTTACTACCCAGGGTTTCTAGGGAAAGAGCAGGGGTCTGGAAAACAGGACCTGCAAGGTGAGAGAGCAAGGAAACAGGGTTGCAGCCAAGGTATCTTCAAATTCCTCTCATAAAGAAGAAACAACTTTCCATGTCAAGTGGGGCTAGGGTTAGAAGCAATAAGGTAAAATTGCAGCAAGATGAGACATCTTTATAACAGTAAAGCGCCGGGATAAATTCAATACAGAAACTGAGAAACCTGTATGAGCAGAAGCTCTTCACAAAGAGGTCAGACATTCATTCGTCATGGTAAAGCCCGCCACAGGGAAACGGGCCAGGCGACCTCTTGAAGTCGACCCCAGCCCTATTTTCCCCGCAATTGCACAAAATGTCGTTGTGCGTTAACACAGCAAAGTCTCTTCTTCAGCTTATCAGGCCTCAGGAGACCTTAGATTGAGATGTAAACCCAAACTCCTACCACTTTGCTGTGCTCAGGCTCTCCCTCCCAACCCCATCTATTGAGCCCCCCCAAGACGTCGCTATGGTGAGCGACCAACGACCCATAAGGAGCCAAGCCCGGGGGTTATTTCACAGCCCGTTTCAGGCAGCAGGAGGGAGAAAGGAGGAAGACAAAAAGGAGGCAGGCTTTCCTGCTGCCCTGAGAAATGCAGCCTAGCAACCTCCACACAATAAAGCACAAAGTGCACAGGCAGCGCCTTGCAAGGCGGGGGGGGGGGGCGGGGTTTCACAAGCCTCTCCGCAGGGTTGCTGGAGAGTAGCTCTTTTTATACGTCTCGTCACTGGTGTTGACTGCTGACAACAGCACCATCTAAGTTCTTTTTCCTGGGAAACAACTGCCTAAAAAACAGGCTAGGAAGAGAACAAGCACTTCTGGCTGCCAGGCCTGACTTACATGAACTGTCTTAAAAAGGGCCGGTCCAAGACCAGACCTGTGTAAAAAAACCAAGACAGATTCGCAAATAAAATGCCGCCAGACCTTTCAAAGCCCAACATTTACTGTTACTACCTGAGCACGTTTGCATTTTTTCACTTGTTTTTTAATACTGTTTGCTTTTTAAACAGGTAACACCAGCACCAGTCAGATACTTTCCTGCTCTTGCTCACAGGGCAGGCGATGGGCTGCTTTGCAGGAATATGTATCATCTCCTAAGCTGTTTGTCTTGTAGAAAAAAAGGAAATTTGCACAGCATTGCTCCTATTATCTCATGGCATTTATATGATGAGCTCTAGTGGCAGAGCCAGACCTCAGGTGCTCAATTATACCCATCCCAACAAAAAATTATTGCACAGCAAAGAGTCACAGGATACATCCCACCTACCTCAGAGACTCATGCAAGGGGAAGCAGGAGGAAGAGGTAGACATTTTGAGAATGACAACAGCTCCTTGGAGGATCCATGGCCCCATACGATGCAGTGGGGATGAGCTAGGGTGACCCAGTACAGACAGTGCCCTCACCAACAGTGTCTGTCTGGAAGCATCCGAGGCTGGGTCCTCACAAAAGGCTCCCTCAGCACTCCCCAATGCAGCGAGGGCACAAAGCAGCTTTGGGTCCATCCAGAACTAGCAGATGTGGGGTGGGGTGGGCAGGGCAGACAGAACAGGTACTAAGGCTACAGCATAGGCTGAGAAGCCCATCCAACCTGGAAGGTGAAGCTTAAATATGCTCCTGAGCCCATGGGTGTGGGTAGAGACCCCAGGTGAGGCTCCTTAGGGCTGTTAGGGCCCATTAGTGCCCTTCAGCTTTACACTGGACACACTTGGCCCCATGGGTCCTCCTGGCCAGTATGTTGCATATAACCCCAGGGCACCTGGACCATACCTGCTCCTCGTCCTCCTCCTCATCTAACAGCCACTGGAGGGAAGGCTTTGTTAAAGCACAGCTTTATAAGCCCAAGAATTAGAAAAGCAGTAAGGAAGCACCCATCAGGCACACCTGAATGAGTGTTTAGAAACTGTTGCGTGGCTGTATTTATGTCTAATCACTCTAATAAAGTGCTGCACACTCTTGGAAGAGACCATCATAATCTGCTCCCAAGGAGCTCCAAGAGGCTGCAGAAGACACTCCTTCAAGCTTTCTCCATTATCTCCATGATTTCCCCTGAAGGAGCCACCTCCAGCCTGGAGGAGAGAGGCAATGCATAGTCCTAGCTTAGAGGGACAATAGCTTAGATGGGGAATGGACAGTTCAGCTTCTCCACCTGATAGTCAAGCACCAGCCGTTAAGGAGTTGTTGGCGACCTTTGCAGGATGGCAGCTCAGCTGCTGCATAAGCAAAAAACCCGTCAATGGTCACCCTGTGGGAGAGCATGGACTTTACTTTTGAAACATGTGGCTGTAAAGGCAAAATCAGGGGCGACCAGGTCCCTTTCTCCACCTGGCAACTTTTGCTGCCTGTTTGAGCTGAAATGGCTCTGAAGAACAGAAAGACATTGTCAGATTTCAGAGGTGTCACTTGTCTCCCACTGCACGGCAGGGAGAGCATCTTGGGAAGGGCTCTTCTCGTGACAGGCAAAGGTCCATCACTTTCTGCCTGCAGCAGAGGCCATGTAGTCCCGGTCAAGACTCACTGCATCACCTGCATGTTTCACAATTAAGTGCAATTACCATGGAAAATAAACTAGGTACACCACCATTAAATTTCATCACGCCTTTAGCTTGGTTTGCTGCAAGCAACCTGAGTAGAAGCGCCCCAATTAAGTGGAGCAAGGTGGACCATCAGTCAGAGAAGGTCCCTTCCTGCCTGCCTGCTGCCTCATTCCCCACGCCATACCATTTTGTTGCAAGCCTGGCTCTCTACCCAGCTCTTTCTCTAGCATGGTGAGGGTTTGGTTTCACCCATCCGTGGGAGGGCGTCAGCCAGAGCTTCTCCCCCTATTCCCAACTCTGGTGTGGCACCAGGTTGGGGGTATGACAGCACGCAAAGGCAGGAGGGTGAAAAACAAGAGGCCATCTCTCCCCTCAGGGCTTTTGGAGCCTTTTAAGCGCCACCAGTACGATTATGTGGGAACTGCTCACGTACCTTCAGTTTTTCTCTTTTCTCTTAGAGGGAAGAACTGAGGGAGCTTGTTGGCAGAGTCAGTGCTTTCTCTACCACCACAGTAGCAAAAAGGGAGGTGGCAAGGCAGGAAAAGGTGCTGGCGGGAGCGGCGGGGGATGATGGGGGCCTTTGCAGCTGAAGATCATTTAGAAGGGAAGAAAGAAATAGAGAATGCAACAAGGAGGAAAAGCTGAATTAAATTCAGTCAGAGGCTGCTCCATCACTTTTATAAGTCCTGGGTTTTGGGGTGGTTTCAGGACTTCAAGGCTTGTTGGGAATCTGCTTGGGACAAGGGAAGTTTAAATGAGCATCTCGCTCAGGGTGGAGAGGCACAGCCAGAGGAATCTTCCTCCCCAACCCAAGCTTCGAGCTTTCCCATCCAAAATCTGGAGCCTATGCAATATGCATCCCTTTATCATGTACAAACTTGTAGTCTCTGGAGCCCTGCAAACCCCTTCCCTGCAGCACTGGAAACCTGCCTTCCCCACTGAAAGCCAACGCCGCCAGCAACAAAAACGAAGGGGCTTGAGCCAAACCGAGACCTGGTTTGACGCAGCCATTTTCCCTTTCTTGAATCATGAGCCCAGTCCTGCCTCGGCACACAGCTGAGCTGGCACGGTCCCAACTCTGACACCCCGGAGACTGGACCAGGATTTATCAGCAGCTGCAGATGAAAGGCAAGGAAGACCACAGGAGAAAACCATAGGGGACCACAGGGCATGGAAAAGTTGATATGGGACAGGAGTGAAGGGACTCAAGAAGAAGCCAGAATGGGAAACCTCTGAAAATGAGGGGCAAAGCACAATGCAATGCTCAGCAGACGACAAGCTGTCTTCCTCTTCCAGCAGCAAGAGCTCGTGGTAAGGAAAAGAGATTGGAGTGGCTGGAAGAGAGCTGGAGCCGAGGTGGCTGTGACAGACAGACAGGCAGACAGCAAGACCTGCTTTCACAAGCTTCTGGTCCATGGTAGAAAAGATGATTGGCACCAAATGGGATGTAAAGCCACTGTAGGTTGTTATTATAACATATCATCTGCTGTGTTTAGCAGAGCTGAAGAATTTCTCCCGGTTGTTCTTGCATTGCTGAATGTCTTCCAGCAAAGCCATCCTTCTGGCTTTGGGGCTACCGAGGGATGGAGCATCCCCTGATTCCCTCAGCAGTTTGCCCCACAGTGAACTGTCCTCCCTGCTAGGCAGACCTGCTGCGGGATGTCCTGGTTAGCAGCAGCAGCCATGTCCCTCAGGAGAATGACCCTTCCCCTGCTCTGGAGGTGCAGCCTGCATCCTTTGCTCTTGGCTTTTGCTCTTTTCCACTGAGTCACCCTGTAAAGCTTTACCTGCGGGGCCTGTTATGTACTCTTCGTTATCTCCTGCTTCCCCCTCTGGGCTATCTGCATGTTTTATCAGCAGGTTTTTTCCTACTTGCTTCTAGGTCTTTCCAACAAACTCCTGAATAATAAGAGACTGGAGTGGGTGCGTAACTAAAAATCACGTGCAAAAATGGGAGAAGAACAGAGCCCTTAGGGACTCTTTCCTTCCACCCTCCCATCTGCCCCAGGGTGATCAGATACTGGAAAGAGCTGGAAACTCCCCAGCTACCCAAGAGCTGTGCTGGAAAAACCCTGAGATGGTGCAGCGACCTCCCCAGTTCAGACCCCACTACAGTAACCTCCAAGCCTAGAGACTGGCCACTGGTACTGGTATTTCCCTGGGTAAGGAGTGTTTGGGTCTCATTATTTCCACTAGACATTTTTTATGAGAATCTGCACCTGAAAATTCCCTGAAAACGCTCACGGGTTGAGGCTTGCCTTCAATGGGCTTTGATGCAACAGTCCCCGTTGCCTCCATCCTGCTTTCACCTAGGCGAGTTCAGCCTCTGGGCAGGTTGACCACCCTTTGCCAAAGTCCACCCTGACGTCACACCTCGGTGGTAAGGTCCCCTTGTGCCTCTCTGACCCTGGGGCACGGTGACCCGGTTATGCTGACCGTCACTGCGCTGCTCTGCCCTGGCAAGGGGTTTCGGAGCTGCTGCGTCAGGTCCTGCAGCCGGGCTGCCCCATGGCGATTCGGCAGCCAGCCAGCGGGGTGAGGACCACCTGGAGCATGAGGGTTGGGGACCAGGGCGGGGAGCTCAGCATCCCAACTCTGCCCGTAAAGCTTGCCACCACGTCATTTCCAAGGGAATTAGCGGCACAGTGTCCAAATAAAAAAGTGAAATTATGAAGACGTATCCTTGACCACACTACATATTTAATCTATTAGAAGAGGATTTGCACTGGCAGGTTGTGCCCAGATGGAAACGGGAGATCACGTTTCCCTTGGGTGATACACGAGGGGCTGGAGGAGCACCCGAGATTTCAGCAGCACTGGTTTTAGGACCATGCATCTGCTCATAGGTTTGCAAAGTTTCATAAGGCACCTTTCCAGGAGCACAACAGCCTCAGATGGCTTTGGGAAGAATGCTTAGCAAATTGGAGGCCTTATAAACGTTGGTTAAATTTGAAGTGAGTGGAAATTAAAAGAGCAGGTGAAGAAAAGAGGATCAGCTTGTGACACTACTGTCAAAGCTTTTAATGCAACAGTGGAAACGCACTTCCTTCTGCTTCCTCTTTGCCCTCTTCTTACTGAAAAGAGCATCATTCCGGGGTTGTTGGAGACCGCAGCTGCCAACCTCCAGCCTGAGCTGCAGGCGGTGGGGGCAGAGAGCAGGGCTCCCATGGGGTCTGGCCTCCGGGGATGGGCGCAGGAACGCTGACCAGCCCGGCAGGTACCTGCAGAGCAGGTCCAGGGAGCCTGGGGAGACTATGCTCTGGGGCTCCCCCATGTACGGGGAAAGGACCAGCCTGTGGCAAGAGGTGCATCAGGGGATGCTGATGAAATTAATCTTGCACAAATACTGTATTTCACCTTCTTTTGGTTCAGCTGCGGGATGGATTCAAAGCTCACTGATGTTTATCCCGTCACTTAGGCAGTACGTGGATGAAAGCAAGGGGTATGGGTAACCGTCCAGCAATGCTGGGCAGCACTGCCTTTGCCTAGACCCGTGGCCACGGTGTCCTATAGTCACTACAGAGTGGACAAATGCAGCAACACTGAGCAACAGGCGAAGCCATCTGCCCTTCATTTCCATGACCAGCACTAAGAATATGAAACGTGGTTTCTTCTGCTTTGCTCTTTCGCAGATTCTCCCAGAGATGGAAGCAAGAACTGGGTCTGGAGGAAGAGAAACCAGGTGGAAACAGGCACTGAAACTCACTGTGCGTCCCAGCCGCCCCTCCTGCTCTAACAAACCTGCGGGAGTTTTCTCTCCAGGCAGAGAAATAGTTACAGTGACTGGCAAAGCTGCACATCAGAGGGCAGGATTCATTTCAAAGTTACACATCAAAGTCTGAGCTAGGTATTAAATTTCCTACATAACTGATGGAGTCAAATAAATACCATCAGAGGGAGATTAATGTCACAGTAAGGCAGTGCCCAAGATAAGCGGCACACGGCATCCTCCAAAGACACCTCTCTTTCTGTTGCCTTTAGAAAGATCCGGGGTGGTTGGTTTAGTCTAAAGACCTGATTTAGGAACCTAGAGATAAATCCCATCCCTGGTGACTTTCCAGCTACACGATTGCTTTCCCTGCCCATTGCTATCCTGTCATGAAGATGAGATTGTAACAGAGGAGATCACAAAATGACAGCAAGACACCTCCCATGCAGATTTCGAGTGGGAGCTCAGCAGCTCATCCCTGGTAACACAGGCAGTGGATAAACTCCCTTCCTTGGGACCGCTGGGAAAACTCTGCCAAGTGACTATCACATGGTTTCGCTTCTCAAACTTCCCAGCGGGTAGCAATCAGCAGTCCAGAGCTGCCTATGTGAAAGCAGGTTGCAGCTTGTCGGCTTCCCACACCCCAGTCCTGGAAGGACTCAGCAGCCGAGCCTAAATAAGCAAACATGCCAAAGTTCACTTCGAGTTTGAAGCCTCCTTATCAGCAGGGTCTTTTTCACAAGCTATTTCTGTTTACCTTTCCTCTCCAGGTAGTACGTTTAGCTGCAAGCACCAAACACTCTGGGACCTTACTTTTGGGACTTAGACCCTCAACAGCCTCTTTGCTCTTTGAAATATCTCATTTTTCCCCACTCTGGCTAAAGGGTTAAAGCCTTCTGTGTTCAGCAGGACTTCCACCCAGCCCCAGTGTGCTTTGCTCTCTCAGCGCACACTGGCAGAGCAGAAGTCCCCCAGGTCCATGCGTCCCAGGAGAAGCTGATGCAGGCGGACCCTCCCAACTAATGGTGTCACACCCTGGGGGTACATCTTGAGCAGCCGACTCAAGGATAGCCCCAATGGTCATCACTCAAAAGGAAACTGTTGAATGAAAAGCTGACAGACCGGCAAGAAAGATAATAAGAAAAAGAAGAAAATGCTTCAATCTAAATACGGGATATTTGTCCATAAAGACCATCAGGAGACCAAGTGGAGACACCACTTATAGGAAAACTATAGCTGGACTTCCCCCAGGTAGCTCACAGCTGGATCTGCCCTGCTTTTCAGGTCACAGTAGTGGCCCAAAAGCCCAGTGGTGATGCAGAGCTGGAAGACATGCCCTCGGAAATGCCGTAACACCAAACCCACTGCATGAAGATCGCTTCCGTAATGACATTACTGCCTCTCAGATCCCTGTACAAGAAGCGGGGGATGTGCCCCTCTCTCTCCCACTTGCCCACTCTTTTTGGCAAAAAGATTTCACAGGACCCTAAGTCACTCCATCACCACCTCATAGGGACTTTGGCCCTTTCCAATCTATAGTGTCTTTAGGAACCAATTAAACCCAGCAATCAGAAAGTTCGTGCATGGAAAAACAAAATGCACCATTGGTGGGCCAAGGGGTTAGCAGGCTGTGTGGAGCACAACCAGCAAAGCACCCATCTCCTAAACCCCTTCCCACACTGGGGTTTGGGTTTTTATTTTGGGGGGGGGGGGGGTAATGGTATTCATAGTCCGACCCATCGGCAGGCTCTTCCCATCCCCCTCCAGCCTGGCCCTTTAAGTAACTCGAGCCTCCAGGCTGCAAAGCCCAGTCTCTAACTAAAAGGATGGAAAAGCAGTTTTCCCTCTTCCCCCTTCTGGGTCTTCTCTTTTAAAAGCAACCATTTCTCCCCCTTTCCTTTCTGGTGGGAAGAGACTGTTCACTGTGGGGCAGAGCAGCTTTCTGAGCATCCCCCTCCCATATCAAGGCAAATTGGTAATTTCTCCACCCCGCAATGCTTCTGGCAGCTCTTTTTTGCAGCTTTCCTCCCCTCCCACCGGTCTTTGGCAAACCCCAGCCGATTTCCAAACCCTCCGTGGCTGCTGGGGGTTGGTGCAAAGGTTTAATTATTTGCTTTTCCTCGGATGTGTAAGGCGGGGATAGGGAGAAGGTCGGGCCCCATTGCCTGACGCTGCAAATCTTGCCCACTTCTGTTGTATAGCCCCTCTCCCACCCCCCTTCCTTCCCTGTCTCCCGCCCAGCTCCCAGAGCCCACCATGAATCCTCAGGCATTTTTGGGATACGTTTGCTTGCTTTGCTTTTCCTTCGTGAGCCCAGCAAAAGGTAAGAGAATTTGGGCTGCTTCGGGTTCAGGGACACGACGGGGTCCAGATGCCCCGAGAGGCGGGACGCTCATCCGCGTGCACAAAGAGCCTCCCAAGGCTCGCCATAATGCAACATCTTCCCAGTCTCTGGCCGGGGAGGGAAGAGTTATTGCCACATCTGCAAACTGTCTGAGAATCTCCCAAGGTGGGGAAATGTTTTGGGACCATGGAAGTCCTCCCTGGGGGGTTAGGAAAACCAGAGAGCTGGAGCTTTTTAAACTGCACACGGTGCAGAAATATAGAAACTCTTCAGTCTGACTCACAGAGGAAGCCGCAGGGAGTGAGCTGGATTTCCATCGATTCCTTTCATTTGTCATTATCACAAAAGTAGCAAAACTACAAAACATTTCAGAAGCCCAGCAAATGCATCAGATTTGCAGGAGAACTTCAATTACTTTAAAAAATAGATTAGGCTGGTTATGTCATGGCAAAGGCAACCCTCCCCCCTACAGTCATATTTGTATATGAACAAGAGAAGGGACTCCAAATAATTCTAGATAAATTAAAGCAAGGAGCTTTGATCTAAAGCTGTCCCATCAACTTCATTTTGCCCCATCACAAAGTCAGTGATTAATTAAGAACTGGCAGTTCTGACGAGAAACACACAATATGAAGAATATGACCTCTCTTCTCCCCTAAATAAAAATTCTAACGTTGCCCCAGTTAACACGCAGTGCTGAAAAGACACTTCAAAGACACCCCTCCTGTCTGTGGGCATGCCTAGGAAACTTTGCTTCAGGATTAAAGTGTGTTTCTCTGGCAGTTTCGAGAGGTCCTGAAGTTCCCACGGAGGGCCCCTTCTCTGGCCATCATTTCTAAGGCAGGACTGGAAATGCGAGCAGGCAGCAGCTGTCACCCCGAGAACACCCAAACATCCAAACTGCAGGCACAAATAACTTCCCATTAAAACCTTCCCATGTTCTCCCCCAAAGATGTCAGTTATACCTACTCCTTGGCGTAAAAATGACAATTCCAGGAGGCGAAGCGATGCAGGCCACAAGCATCCCTTGTGAGTCCAGGTCCTCCCTCAGATGGAGGATGCTGGCTGCAGCAAGCCGAGGGACTGAGGTCTGCGACCACATACCTTCAACATTTGCATCTTTCCTTAGGGGATCTGCAGCCGCTTTCTTTCCAGCCTGAGACCCTGTATCAGTACCGCTATTCCCTGGATGTCCAGCTGGACCACGTGTCCACACCGTCCCTGCGGGGAGCCTGGCTGCGGGCTGAGGCGTTGGTCCAGCTGCGACGTCTCTGGAGGGACCCAGGCGGGGAAGAGCTGCTCCAGGTGCAGGTGCGTGAGGTGGCAAATCCATTGCAGCCAGGTACTCCTCCCGGGAGCAGTGATGCTGTCTTTCCTTACCCCCTTCACTTTCAGAGCCCAAGCCACCTGCAAAATGACCTCTGGGACCAAAAGGCCATCGCCTGCAGGTAAAATGCACAGCAGCCTTAGAGCAGACGTGCGTGGTCACTGCTTTCTGCCGTCTTCTGCTGTCATAGGTCCACCACCTGAAAGCCCAACACGAGCCAGAAGAGGAGAGGAGCCAGGACGGCACTGGAGGTCCCCCTGCAGAGATTGCACTGAGCCAGGAGGCATGGGCAGAGCTCCAGCAGCCGGTGTTCATCTCCTGGAGCAGCGGGAAGGTCAGCTGGACACCTCCTGGGCTTGCTCATACCCTCCGCAGAGCACTCTTGCCCTCATCCCAAATTTTCCCAGCTATGAAGCCCGTGCAGACTCCTGCCCCACCTCTGATTTCATACCAGAGCACCAGGAACTGGACAGGGTGGTGAATGCAGGTCTCCCGCAGGGTCCAGTGTGACCCCAGATGCAGCCCCATCCTCCAAAGGGGCTGAAGGCTCGGCTGGAGCTGCAACATCCCATGTGAAAAAGGCCTAACTGGTCCTAACTGGGGGGTGTGAGCTCCTTTCTGACCTTCTCCTCTAAGGCCTTGGAAAACAATTTTGGGGAAAAAAAAAAAAAGCAAAATTTGTGAGCAGGCATCTCCAAAGCCCGTGCCATTGAGGGTTACGGTCCTCCTTGTGAAAAATCTTTGGGTATCTACTGGGTGTTGCATAGGTTGCAGGGGAGATGCCTTTCAGCAGGGAAGGCAGCAGAGAGCCCGCAGGACCCCCAGAGCCATCCCCACAGGCAGGCACCACCTCTTGCCCTCCCAGGTCAAAGCCTTCTATGGGGACAAAGCAGAAAGCATCCTGATCTCAAACCTGAAGCGAGGCGTCATCAGTCTGCTCCAGCTCCAGCCCCACGCCGGCACCACAGTGGAGGTAGGTGCACAGCTGGGGCCAGATCCTGCCTGACAGCCAGGGACCATGCCGCAGCAGGAGAGCCAGCCCCAAAGCACAGTCAGCCCAGGTGCTTCAGCAGAGGAGGCAAAATTCAAGATAAACATCATGGGCTTTGCTGATCTGGCTGCCCGTGGGCTGCGAGCGAGGATGACTATTGGGAAGACAGAAGGTGTTTGTGAACATCAATTAAAACCAAAAAAAATCATCTGTAGATAATTTTCAGGAATGGGCACACTGACAAAATCATCGTCTTTCCCTGGACAGCAGGAAAAGTGGAGGGGAAAAAAAAAAAAATCTACAGGGATTTCTGCCAAGTGGGATCCCTCCCTCCCGAGCTCAGCTGATGCTGGACTGACCTGTGAACAACATGAAATAACCTCAAAATCCAAAACGCAGGCACAAAGTTGCTGCTGCTGGCGTTAGCTTGAATTTGCAAAAGCAAATTTCCTGCTCAGATGGACTTGGAGCTATCCAACACCCCCAAATACGGCCCACTTCCTAGCTTTTTGATGATTTTTCTGTTTATTAGTTTGTCCTCTACACAGATCATTTTATTCAGGCTCAATCGAAGCCAATCACCCTGACCCATGGTCACTTACATTTGTGTTTCAGGAGGACGTCTCCGGGAGCTGCCAAGTCACGTATGCCGTGTCCAACCATTCCATCACGAAGACAAAAGACCTCCTCAGCTGCGCAAAGCCGAACTCTGGATTTGCCTCCGTAAACAAAGCAAGTTCAGTTGCTCTCGCGGTGGTGGGCTCAACTTACGTCAAGTACATCAGGGCTGTCCCCAAAATCTTCCTGCAGGTGGGCTTTGAGTCCCGCTTCCAGCTGGCTTCAGCCTTCTGCACCAGCCTGGGATGGGACTCTAGCTCTTAGACCCATACCCAAAGTGGGATGTACCAACCTACCTCAGGAGGAGCATGTGGTTTAGAGGTGGGTGGGAGCACAAAAGATGTCCTGGGTCATCCCATCCCCATCCCTGTTATCACTTCTGACCTGTCAGCTAATCCTGCTTGGGAAGGTGGAGATACAGAAAAGTTTTCTGGACCTCAGACACATTAGATTGGGAATTAGGTTGACATGGGACAGGACCAAAGACCGTGGCTTGTTTCATTTATAGCAGTAGCCCGCATTCAGCCCTGATGTAAATAGAGGAAACTCTGCAGGTCTTAATGCAGTTATACCTGCCATGGTTAAAACTGATGGGTTTTTAAAATACATGTATTGTACTGAATTCAATATAAAAATGGACATCACCGCACAGAGAGCCCACGGGCTTCGGCAGGGTTCTCCACACCTGGCAGTCAAACTCAGAGTGTTCATATAATAAAAGATTTCTGGGGTACGAATCGTGGGAAACTTACCCAAGAAAGTAACAGAACCTGCACAGCACATGTTTTTGGAAAGAGGGTTTTCCCACAAGCCTGCTGTCTGGATTGAGGCGGCTCTCTGGACCTTGCCTGTATCCGTAGCTGTGACACCAAAATAACGATGCTGCCCCGCTCTGTAAAAGGCAAAGCCTGTGGGTAAAAAAAAAAAACAACAAAACACCTCTCTATGAAGATGGTGACATTATTCTTGCTAATGCCATTTGCTGTCAAAAACCACTGCTTGCACATAGTTCAGCTCTTCCCCGTCCCCAAGAGGAGCCACCTGCAAGCCCAGCTGCTCCGATGACATCTCCCGGTGTGACCGGCGCTCCCCTCGCCACAGCTGCGAAACGAGGCAGAGGTGAAGTCCAGCAAGTGCGTCATTTCTTTCGGAAGGGAAAAAAATCCGGAGACCTTCCCCAAGGTCACCACGCAGCACAGCGAGGAAGCCGAGCATTTTTTGGCATGAGCTCAGTGGAAATTGCTGTTGCTTAGCTTTCTTTTTCGCTTGGAGAACGTCCTTGCTGATGCTCGTCAGGATGAGGTGGGGTTTGGCATTGAGGGCCATACCTCTTCCCACGCCATGCAGCTGCGTTGGGGCAGCTATGGAGCCAGCGCTGTCGAACGGACCTGAAGGAAGGGCAATGCTCTGGGAGGCATTTATTTCCAGTTTGGAGTCTCCAGGCATCACCCACGACAGGCAGAAGCATCCCCTGCTCTCTCTGCTGCCTTTTTCTTCTGTGGCTGAGCCCAGGTGACACCACCTTGTAAAGAAAGAGAAAGTCCGCGTGGTGTCACCAGTCTGTCTCCCCGCATCAGCCACGGGCCAGAGCATCCCCTCGCCGTGGTCCTCACCTGGTGCTGCCTTCTCCATTTGGGAAGAGATTGGGCTCTTGTGCATTTTCCTTTCCTACATTTTGCATGTGGAGCGGATGACTTCGTGGTCCGGAAAGCTCTTTTGCTGCTAATAGAGAGGAGAGAAATCTCCTGGGGAGAGGGGAAGAGAGAAAAGGTTGCAATTTTTCTCCTTTCCTTTTTCAAGATTTTGGGAGTCGAGTGGCAGCCCACCAGCAAAAGCCAGTACACGGTGAGAGACAACCTCCTCCAGTCGGTGCTGGCAGAGGAAAGCCATATGGTGTCTCCAGCCCTGAGGTCCACCACCGGCATCAAAATCAGTTCAAGGTGAGTGATGTCCCCATACCACTGCCCAAACTGGGCAGCCTGGCAGGGGATGAAGGCGCATTGGCTGGAGTTAAAGTGTTCGCTGCTCTCCTGCCAGCTCGGCTGGCACAGCCCGCTGCAGGCAGCAAGGAGGACAGGGTGCAGCAGCTGGGCATGGCACGGAGGGAACACCAGACACATTTTGACAGCTTCCCCCTGCATCTCCTCCTTCTCCAAACCTGAATGAACCCAGTCAGCCTCCGAGCCGTGGAGGGTGTAAATGACGAGGCGCTTCCCAATGGCTTCTTCTCCCTCCGCAGGCAGCAGCTCCAGCTAGTGTCTCCTCCGATGCCCGGCTCAGCAGAGATGGACGGACAAAGCCTTGAGGACGCGCTGGCTGGCACAGAGGGACGGCACCAGCCCCTGGGCATGGCCAGCCTGCCCTTCAGGAGGGTCTGCACCCACTGCCCATCGGTCAGCAACACTACCCACCCCCAAAATTCGCTACATGCTCTCCCCCAAGCTGGGCACCTGGGCGGGCAGGAGAAGGCGGTAGGATTTGGGGTTAAACCACAGCGGTGCATTTGGAGGGGCTGGTTACCACCCTGGAGGCAGGATGTGACCCCGGGCGCGCTGTAGAGCAGCTGCCTGACTTGTTACCTCTCTTAAATAGTGACTAATGTTGCTGCCCGTGGTGGAAGGACCCCTCTGTCCCCCCAGACACAGCTGTGTTTCTGTCATAGGAGAAGTGCACGGCTGGCATGTACAGTTGGGTTAAACGCATCGCAGGTCTGAGGTCAGGAAACATTTCCACAGCAGGTCAGGCTAGCAAGGACAAAGGAGGGGTTATTTCTGCCTCCTCAAGTCCTCTAGGCTTTCTCACAGTTTCTCCTGCTCTTCTCCTGGCACGTACCACAAATTGGGGCATTTGGGCTTCAGCACAAGTCCTCAGCAGGGGGGGTGGGAGGCTGCAGTAGATGCCTGCAGGCAACTACAGGACCCCCACGGGCCCCTCCCACCCCTAAATATTTCCCAGGTATAAATGTAATCCCGTGATTCAGGATCAGGTGTAAAAGAGGCTAAATTCCGCCTAACAAACCTCACCTTTGCAGCTGAGAGCCTACCTGAAGGCTTTTGACAGCCAGAGAGTCAAAGTGGACACCTCCAAGGTGGCGACCACGTGGCAGTTCCAGATGTTCATCCAGATGCTGCGCAGCGCCAAGAAGAGAGATGTTCTGCAGCTGCTGAGGAGAGCACCCGAGGAGATGCTGTGAGACTCCCAGGAGCTATCTTGCCAAAATTGGCTTTCTGTGCGTGTAGAGCCCTGGTACATAGGGTCATTCCTGGCCCTGGCAACTAGGGTTGTTTGGTGCTGGTCCATACACCATACCTGGTCCAGGCAGCTGTCCTGGCTGTCCTGACTGGTACAAACATACTCTGTTTTTACTTAATGCCCATTCTGTACAAACACTGCATGGCTTCTTTTTTTTCTTTTCGGAGCGGAGCAAATGCTCCAGCAAGGCTTTCTGCAAACATCGTTGGAGGTCTGGTATTTACAGGCCATCCACCCGTGGCTGTAGCATCCATCCCTTGTCATTGTGGGCGCTGGGGCCGGGCTCCTCTCTGCAGTGAAATAACTAGATGTGGGTGAGTTCAGAGCAAGAGCCAACCTCCCAGTTGTTTTTTTTTCACCCATCAACTAAAGCTCCCATGAGTTTTAAAGCACGAGGTGGGCACGGAGAAGAGAAAGGGGGGTGAGGAGCTGCACAGGGTACCTTGTTTCTTCTCCAGCTCTACCAGTGGGTCGTGCCACTGATGACCTCCCTTTTCTTGCTCCAGCCCCTTCGTTGTGGAGGCTGCGGTGGCCGCACAGTCCGTGGCATCCTTGGCTGCTCTCTCGGACTTTCTGGATTTCGGCAAGGAGCCCAAATCCCTGCTGGAGAAGTTTCTCTACACGGCAGCTTTCTCTCCCCAGCCTTCAGGAGAGCTTCTCCACCTGGTGTTAGTAAGTACGGACATTTCTCTCCCTCCCTGAGTCTGGGATAGATCCTCACCCCATTTCAGCCAGGAGGGAACAGCAAGTGTATTTTCCTGGAAAAGGAAAAGATGTTTCTGTAGAAATACATCTTCCTGCTTATGGGATTATTTTATGTGCTTTTAATGGGACACTGGCAATGGGAGTGGATGATCCTCTGAGGAAAAGCATTCAGGAGAAAGTGCTTTATGTCAGTGCATTACAGACAATAAAAGCTTAATTAAAAGCCACTGTGAAAAATCAGCATTTTATCCAATTAAACCATGCATTGGCTCCTTCACGACAGGTAAGAACTAGTTTTTCCTTACTTTTTTGGTAAACGCTTTGAGATAATAGGTAAACCATACTCCTCTGTCTTTTTCCCCATTTTTTTTTTTTCTATTTCCTAAAACCCCTCTCCCGGTACCCAGGACAAGCTGGGTGGGAAGCAGCTGGCCCCTGAGGTCCAGGAGACGGGGATAGTTGCCGTGGGCTCTCTGGTCGGCAAGCTGTGCCGGCAGAACCTGTGTGGGCTGCAGGTGGGTCCTCTGCAAACCTTCATACTTGGCTTTTTTGGACCCCCACCCCCACCTCCAGGAGTGCCCAAAGTGTCACCTGTCCCTCCCCTCATTCTCCTTCTTTTCTGCCCTCCTGCAAACCCCGAGCAGGAGGTGGAGCGTGGGGTGGAAACCATCCTCACAGGGCTGAGAGGAGCCAAGGAGGAGTCTGAGGTGGTCATTTATCTGCTGGCCCTGGGGAACGCAGTGCTCCCCGAAACTATCCCCACTCTCCTGGACCACGCCGAGGAGGGTACCACTGCCATCGCCACCGCAGCCATCTCTGCCCTGCGGCAATTCCCGACTCGGCACATCTCCAGCAAGGTACGAAACAAAGCTGCCAAGGCTTGGTGCTCCTCTTCCCATTCAAAGCCAAGCCATCGGGGTGCAAACAGAGCCACCATTTGCACATCACCATCCTAACAGCACCATTTTAATTGCCCTCTCGCATCAGGTGAAGCGAGCAATGAGGAGGATTTTCCATGAGAAGAGGAAGAGCTACGAAAAAACGTGTCGCCTGGCCGCTGCAGAAATCCTCCTAGATAATGAGCCCTCACCCATGGATGTCATTAACATCCTGCTGGCTGCCAAGGAGCTGGAGACGGAGACGGCAACGTTTCTGCTGCTGAAGGTCCAGAACAGCCTGCGTACTGACCACCACCCAGCAAGGTGGGTCTGGTAGGGAAGGTTGCATTTTTCCCCTAGACCTACATCTCCGGCTTTTCCTCCTCCACATTCCAGCTGTGGCTTTTGACCCAACATGCCTTTAAAGCTAGATAAGCGTGCATGCTAGCATCACTTTTTGGAGCTACCTGGAAATTCCCAGCTGCAGGAGGATGACAACAGCAGGGCTGCTAACGCAGATGACACCCAGCCAGCCAAAACCTGGCATCCCTCCTCGTCCTGCCCCGTGGCAGCAGGGTCCAGGCTCATAGCTTCAGCAGAGTCCTTGGAGGCCAAAGCTCTGGCTCGCACAGCAGTGCACAATTTGTAACTGCATTAATCTTCCTGTCTGCACAAAATGAACCGAGCACTAACATTTTTCAGAGCTAAGCAAAAGCTGCACAAAAATATCTGACTGGTTTATCCTAATAAACCAGAGGAGAGGGAAATTCCAGGGTAGCCCATGTCTGCTCCTTTCTTTTTTTGCTCACACTTCTCTGCACATTCAGCAACCAATAGAAATACTTTGGAAATCTATATTTCCTTCTTTGTACAGCCTTCTGTAATGACCACGGACGTTTTCCCTTCCTTCCCTCCCAGTGCTGACATACCCTTTCCCTCTTGCTTCCAGGAAGATAATGAAAGACATCATGGGAGACCCACAGATAAATAATTACAACTTCTTCTCGAAAGCCGGCATCTCCTCTTCCTTCTCAGGACCTCTGACAGGTGACACCACAGAAAACACTGATCCCACGGTCCCCCCAAATGGCTGAAGGAGGGGCTGGAAGGGAAAGACAGCTTTCAGAAGAGGCCTCAGCTTTATAGAAATGCCCCAAAGTCTCGGTGTGATGTTTCTGAGCACGTCCCTCAGCACCAGCTGAGGCTGGCTGGTTGCCCTCAGCTGAGGTATAGATATACCTTCCTTTGACACCCCTACAGCAGGAGGGCTGGGCTGTGCCACATACTTTTCCCAAATCCTGCTAATTTGAAAGAGGAACTTCAGCTGGAGATTAAACCAATGGTGGATTTTAGGTGGGAGTTTCTGTGCTTTTCCTGATAAGATATTTAGCTCCATTCCTCAGTTCCTTAGGTATTTTTAATAAGCTCTTCAAAGAGGAGAATCCTTGTACTGAGATAAAAATCATTAAAATTCAGAAAGACTGCAACAATCAATGCTTGCTAAATATCTGCTTAAATCTTCGCCCCTCAGCTCTCATTTCTGTTCCCTCTTCAAATTAGCTCAGCCTAGCCTTGTAGGGGGTAGGTGGAGGCAAAATAGCCAATACCTGGAAGAAAAACATTGCAATGCTAAATCCTTTGATTATTGCAAGAATGGAAGGAGATGGTGCAGAGAAGGTTTCCCCTCTGAATCCTTTAGCTTTATCAGATATTTAACCGCTAACACGTGCGATCCGTGCAGGTGAGCCACCCTGACCATAGATAGGACAGCTCTACAGGACTAGCCATACAATCTATTGAGGAGGCTTCCAAGTTACCAAGGAGCTCTCAGGATCCTGCTTTTAGATGTACCCAGTGACCTCCTAATTCCTGCCATCAACCTGGATGAGCTTTTTTAAGAAACCGCCCCATCCTGCTGAGCACTGACTTGGTGGCCCTGGGACAGGGGATATGCTTGCTGGGATCCCAGCCATGCACATCCTACCTATGGGCTCTTTATTTTCCTGTCAGCCTTCATCCCCTGCTGCTGCTCTCAGAGCATTTGTGGTTCACCGCCGTTCAGTGACTCGTTTGCAAAAAGAGATGTGCCAGGCACTGCCCGGGAATGCTTACGGGCGTCTCTCTGCCTTTCAGTCACCCAGGACCTGCTTTCCACCTTCGAGCTGGACCTGCTGTTTTTGGAGGGTGGGTTCCTGAGGAAGAGCATCTCTGACTTCTCGCTGTTCAGTCATGGCCAGCGGCTTCGTGCAGCTCAGGTGTGCTGCTGGGAGAGCAGCTGGGGGGCACACACACGGAGGGGGGTGACAGCACCAACCCACTGGTGCCACTGCCCCGTTTGTGTCCCCTCTTAACCTCCTTACGGTGCTTGACCTCACCTCTGCACTCAGTGTGCCCTGTATCAGAGATACATAAATGCATGCCCCCACCACCGATGTGAAGCCAGACAGACCTGCTCTGGAGAAGGGAGTCCCCTGCCCACCCCACCCCCCACCCCCAAACCAGGGGTTGCGACACTGCTGCTCCAAGGTGCTCAGGGATAGCTTGGATGCCTCATCCAACCCTCCCCATTGCTGTCCTCCTGCTTCTAAGGGTCCCCACCCAAGGGCTGGACAAGTATAACAACGCAAATAGCATGGCGGGGCATGAAACACCCTCCAGCCTCGCTCCGTGCAGCTTTCACGTCTCCTCTTCTGTGTTTTAGGTCACTATTGAAGCACAAGGGATGGAGTCGATGCTGGGAGAAAACGTCTTGGAAGAGGATGAGGAGCCAGAACTCATGGCTGGGATGTCTGCCATCTTCTTCGATGTTCAGTTGCGGCCAATCGTCTTCTTTCAGGGATATACAGATTTAATGGCCAAGGTCCTGTTAAGCGGCGGAGAACCCACAAGCGTGGTCAAAGGGAACCTCCTGCTGATGGACCATCACCAGGTACTGGATGGGGAGGGGGGGGCGACCTGCCTCCACACCAAATCCTAGTGAATCCCATGAGCCAGTGGATTTTAGGTATGTTACTGCAGATACAGACCTAAGAGCGAGGTGGCACTGCCAGACATCTCTTGGGGCTGGTAAAACAGCGGGATGGCTGGCTCTGCCATGGGACATAAGAGGCTCAAGTTGCTCCCATGCGAGCCCAGCTGCGGAGCTGGGATGGGTAGTCCCAGCAGCTACAAGCTGCTGCCGGTATCAGCCGCTCAGCCAAGAGCAGTGCCTGGTCACAGCAAGGTCTGCCTTCTCCATCTTCCAGGTCATTCCTCTGCAGTCTGGCCTCCAAGTGACCATCAAACTCCAGGGCGGGCTGGGGCTTGACATTTCAGCCGACATGGACGTGAGCATTTGGGAGCAGGAACTGAAAACCAGCATCAACACAAGGTCAGCAGGCGGGAAACTGTTTGGCTCTGGGGATGCGGGGTAGCCGGGGGGGCTCAGCACCCCGCACAAGGGATGCTCCACCTTAGGCTGACTTTCCACAGTCCCCTGCTTTTCTCCTGCTGGATCCAGCCCTGCCTGATGGACGCATTGGGTAGGGGTCTGGCAGGCATTTGTTACCCACTCCTTTTCTATGGCCAGACCTAAAACTAAAATGCTTATGGGGCTGTTTGGTGCCAGTGCATGGTGCCCAGCATAGGGCCATTGCTCGGTGACCAGACCCACGTTTCCTTCTCGCAGGGGAAGTCTTGCCATTGATTTCCAGGCAGAACTAGATGCCCCTTTCCTCCAAGCCACCCTGAGAAGCCAGGCAGAGGTGGAGACTTCAATCCACCTTGACACCATCCTGAGGTTTTCCAGCAGCCCGGTGCTCATGTGCCTGCAGCTGAGAGAGGAGCAGGTCCCGTACAGGTAAGCTCTAGATATGGCCAGTTACTGCAGAAACATCATGATGTGCTTGAGATAAAGGAGGACTTCTTGGGGAGAGGAGGGAATTCATGGTTGTACACTTACTGAGCAGGGCAGGTAGAAACCAGTAGGGAGGGGGGCAAAGGACACCACAAGTTCACGGTGATGGTCTAAGCATGGCACTTCCACCTCCGTCAGGAGAAGCCCTGCAGGTGAATAAGCTGGTCTGGGAGGAGGATGAGGTCCACCACCACCACAGCCTCCTGACCGTCTCACTGTCACCTTGTCCCACAGAGAAATCTTCACAGTTTCCAAGTCTGCCGGGAGCCAGAGCAGCACCACTCGAAAAGGCAGGCAGGGCATCGTGCCCGGACGGGAGTTCGCCTTGCACCGGGCCAACTCCAAGGTCTGCAACCTCCTGCTGATGGCAGAAGAATAAGGGAGTGAGAGCACTTTGGGACTGGATAACTGCCCCCTCTCCTGCCACACACCCCATTTCTCTGTGAATCTGACGTGAGCTGTCAAGGGCTCTGCCCAACTCCTCCACAACCATCTTTTAATAAGAAAAATGCGGCAATAAGGGCATCAGAAGAGACCACAAGAGGAACTGCTGCAGGACAGCCAGAGGCATCCCTTGCTTGGGGCTGGAGGAGCCAAACCTGCCCTCCCCACCCCAAAGGCTGAGATTTCCCCCGCCTGAACTCTTCCTCTTCCTGGGAAAGGGCTTGCTGGAAGCCAAACGGGTCCTTGTGAAAAACAGCCTTCCTTTGCAAATGAATGACTTTCTCAGAGCCCAAGAAACCCTTCCCCAAGCCTATACCCCCAAATGCCATGTTTTCTCCCCATTATATCAAAGCAGTCAGGAGGGAGCACATCTGCAGCCAGCAGGGAGGAGGTTCCCCACGGAGGGGGTGAATGACCTTCCTTTAATGCACAGTTTTGCAGCTACCAAATTGTCCAGGAACATGGAAAAAACTATATCTGGAGGAGGTGTGGGATTTTTAAATTTTTTTTTTTTTATGCAACCACAGAGACATTTACCTCAGAATAATCCTCAGGCAGAAAGGCGGAGAAGCAAGACAAAATGCTTCATAACCTGTTGCCAATTATTCTGTGTTCTTTCTGGATTAATTGAAGGTGTTTGCATTTATTTGCGTACGAAGGCAACTTGGCTCCCTCACAGCCTGGTGCCATCCAATTCCTGGGGGCAATTTGTACTCTATTGCCGGGGATGGGGTTGGTGCTACATCAGGCAGCAAGAGTGAGGCTGGGGGGGGGGGGGGGGCACAGGTTGTATTTCAGTGGGGGTCGGACTCACACTGGGAGAAAAGAAAAAAAAAGGAAAAACAAAAGGAGCAAGGCAGAGGAATGCAGCCCACAGAGCTTTCCCAAAAATTGGGCAAATGAAGGAAAAGTTAAAACAGAGCGGGGGGGGGGGGGTGTAGCAAATTGCAATAGACCCTTCTGAAGAGCATGGACTAGCAAGTCTCAATCCTCATCTGGCAACAGGGAAAATTGTCCTAAAGACGGAGCTTAAAAATGTGGGAAAGTTGCTGGAGACTCATGGGCTGCTGGGGGAGGCTGGAAGAAGATGGGGGAACTAGAGCAGGAACTGGCTGAAGGAAAAAGGGAAGAGACATTGGTGTGTCCAAGGTGTTAAAGCATCTCATCGCAGCTCTGCGTATCCCCTTGTGATGCTGATCCTCAGCGACTGCTTCCTGCTCTGGTGTCTACACTTCAGTTTTTCCTCATGTTTTTCCCTTTAAGACAGGCAGGGCTGCAAGAATCATCCAAGGTCATAAAAAGCACCTTGTAATTAAAAACCACAAGAGCACAAATATTTTAGTTTTTGCAAAGAGTGGATTAAAAAGGTGGTTTGGGATTACCAGGACTCCCAGCGTGAGGGGAAGACACTGGAAGCAGAGAAACTACTGCTCTAACAGGGGTGGCAGGCAGAGCTGGATCTGAAGTCATCAATGCTCGGATGATTTCAAACCATGGGCACAAGCTGCCAAGGTGTTTGGAAAGTCCTCCATCCTTTGGGTATGATTTTTTTTTTTTTAATGAGTTATTGGTGGGTCAGTCCATCCTATAGGGCAAATACAGATGCTGGTTGCCATGGAGGGCAAGAGATCACGTTTGACTGACATGGTCCTTTCCAGATTTGAGAACCCATCACAGGGAGCTTGGACAAATATTACAAAGCTGTTACTTCAAGTAAACATCCTTCAGGGTGGACATTATTCAACCCAAACTGGAAAAGTTAAGTAGTGGGGTCACACCTCCATCCCATCCCCTTCCTCCTCTTTATAGGAGCCAGCACGTACCAGATGTGCCTTTTGCTGGTGCACGCAGATTCAAAACCCATCTGTTGAGAGGTGGCTTCTGCCTAGAGCCTCTTTGTGATCCAAAGTCTTCCTTTTTGATCCAAAGTTTACATATTAATGGAGAAGCCTCTGGCCTCTCTTATCACCTGAACAGCAGTTCCCCTTCTCTTTTAATCAAGGCAGCAGATGGAGATAAGACTGTCTCAACCCTACATGCGGGAAGGCAGCGTTCCAGCAACAAAGAGATATGGCAGCTTCCCTTTTCTGCTGATATTTGGACTCTTTTGGTGACCATTTGTGAAAATTACAATTAGCTTCAAGTAAATATTGTTCTTCTGTTTTGCATTCTCCTCTCAAGTCGGATTGTCATCAGCCACAACCACCAAACACCTCTCCAGCGCTGGAGGGAGGCTCACAAGGAAAAAAGCAGTATTTCTTTATTCCTTCCTGATAAGAATGTGCATTTGAAATATTTTTAGCCCTTTTTTTTTCTATTATAAAATGTGCTTTTTAGGGAAAAAGAGCAACATAGAGCATTTTTTGTTTTTTTAATTATGATCCTGACAATGTAGCACTGAGTCTCCTGGTTTGCGGGGAGGAAACTTGTCTGGTTTTCCATCTGGAGACACTAATTACGGGCGCTTTGGTTATGTACAGAAATAAATGCCATGTATTTTTATATTTTCTCTGTTTGACTCTTTTCTGGACACACTGTTGGGAAGAAGAGAGAGGCAGAGACCGGCTCCCACAGCACAGGCACTTCCAGCAAGAACCTGCTTTCCAGGTCGATATTTAGGGTGCCCCAGAGACGCGGAGCTAAATGCCCCATCAGGGCTGCAAGATGGGGACACGAGGGCCACCTCTGCTCCTAGAAACCCCCAGAGCACCATTAGGGATGACGGCAGCCCTGCAAAAGGCTTTCCATGGGGCCAAAGATGCTGCCTTATCCTTTCCTGCCAACTTCTGCAAAGGTATTGGAGGCCATCCAAGACTTGGCTTAAAATCAGGGCTTCCTCTGCATCAAGGCTCTGCTGATTACAAAGCTGTCTCGCTCAGAGCGGGCCTCAAGGGCATGGAGAGTAGTTGCCCTGGGACTTGCCCTCGGGTCTGAACAGGAGGATCCTTGCATGACCGTGGGAGGAGGGAGCCCGTATCGCCCTTGTTGCATTGCTGAGCTTTCTGCCAAGCTGCTGATAGCAGTTCCGAGTCCCACTTGCTCCCCGTCTTCACCCTTTCACCAGGAACATCCCATTATTTCCCACTCCTCTTGTCTCACGGTCAGGATTTGGGCTGACTCAGACTATGTTTTACACACTGATGAGTTGCTATAACCTCTGCTGGCATGCATCACCCCTGTGACCACCTATGGACCTGCAGAAGCCTTAATCCCCATCCAAAACCACGCTGCTCTTCCAGGTGTTTGGGGAGGATTGGTTGGACCCCAAACCTCTCAGCCTCAGCGTTTGCTCCTCAGCCAAAGCCAGGAGGCACCCACCTGCCATTTAGGACCTTTTCCATTGCTCTCTTTCCCCCTTCTCCTTCTCTAAAGGGTATTTAGAGAGGCAGATTTCTTGTTCAGCCGAGATTTGTATTGCACCATCTAAAGCAGAAAATGCCACCCTTACCCCTTGGGATGGGGAGAGGATAATATTGCTGATGGGTGAGCTCTTACAGTAGATAGCAGATCAGTTTTGCCCTAAACAAATAAGCGAGGTTTGCTCACTACCTGCAGACAAAGAAACATCAGTGTTCAGGGGGTATGGAAACCCCAAAAGATTTTAGTCCTGCTTTTACTTAAATGCTGAGCAACAGCATTACCCGAAATCGGTTGAACGTCTTGTCCTGAAGGACGAAACTTGTCCTGCCAGAGGGGCCAGGTGCCACAGCTGGGACTGGAGCTGGAAACGCGTTTCCACCCATTTCTTTGGCAACGGCTCCAAATCCTCCTAGAAGGGACCTTTCAGCCCCAGACCCCCAGCACCGACTGTGCTGCACCCACAGAGCTGGAGTGCAGCACCGTGTGGGACAGGGAGCCACCGTGGTCAAAGGGGGCAGAAAGGGGCCTGGCCAGGCCAAGAAGAGGTGAAACGAATAAGGGCACCCTCCTTCAAACGGACATTATGCCTGCTAGCTAACTTCATTACAGGCTATTTGACAAGAGCGACGAGGGAAGAATTAGCTGCCGAAAGTCTACCTTTGCCTCCCGAAAGGCGGGTGACAGGCCTTGCGTTTCACATTCGGCGGTGCTGTTTGCGCAGGAGCTGTAGGACGCTCCTGGAGCCAGCATCCCTCCCCGGAGGTCCTACACCGGGCTGCGCAATTGGAAACGATGGGTCCCCAAAGGGTCCTTGCATCCAGGCGGAGGGGACAGGGCTAGCCTTGGAGGGTTTGGGGGGGCCAGATCTTATTTCTAGTGGAGGTCCTACGTGGGATTTGGCAGGGGGTTAGAGATAGAGCCAGCAGCTGGGAGCAGGGCTCCTACGCACCTCTCCAAAAGTGGCTTTGCATGTGGAGCTGCAGATCAGCAGTGACCTCCAGTGGCTGCAGCCAAATCTGGGGGAGATGTCGGGCCAAAACCGCTCCCCTGCGGCCACGCAGGACCTGGGTGCATGGCACCCTGCACCCAGGGGTGTCCCACAACCAGCACCCAAGGTCGTGGGACCTTTGCTTCAGCAGGCCATGGACCAGGGCTGACCCACGGCAGCCCCTCACCGCTCCGAGCTGGGGTCTTATGTGGCAATGCCATCTTCTCCTGGCCTCCAGGCTTGCCATCACAGGCAATGCTGGATATTTTCCTTTCCCCTGTGAGCCACTCTACTCCCAGGACATCTCGTACCGCCCTCAGGAGAGCGTATGGATGCCGCTCACCCAACGGGGCGATAAAACATTATCTGCCTGTCTACTGCAGCTTTCTGCAGAGACAAAACTAACATGAGAAAGCGTACGCAGAAGTGAGGGGAATGTGTGTGAGAGGATAGACTGCTGGCAGGGACCGGCTCTCCCTGGCAGTTAGCGGAGGTGCGGGTCTAAAGCGCTGGGGCAGATCTCTTATCAGCCACCGCTCTCTTTCCTTCCTAGGCAGCTTGCTAGAAAAGTATTGTATTTCCTAACTGCTGGGCCACAGTGACTCCCCAGACCCCATGAAAACATCCAGAAAAAGTGGTTTGCAACTCACCAGAGCAGCAGCATAAATCCCAGCGCTGAACAGAGAGCTCTGGCGATAGCAAATCTCCCACAGAGCTGCAGTTGGGCTGCAGCGCACCTCCCAAGCCCCTGCTGCAAAGCTTGCAGCTGCTTTGGGCCACGCACATCACACAGGCGTATCTGCAAGGCTTTCCTGCAAGCATGGGACGTGCACACCAGCACTTAATCTGGGTGCCACAGCGTACAAAGTCACCCTGGAGCAGACCGCAGAAGTGGAGCATCCAAAAAGCAGCAGCTGGCGGGGGGGGGGGGGGTTGTGTTATAACCTGCCCGGTAATCAGGAACGGAGGGAGAAAGCTGTGAAGCTGCAACAGGACACAGCTGTGCAAGCTGCAGCGGCTGTGCCGTGAGGTTATCCCTGCAGGAAAAGCCGGGGGGTGAAAAGCTCAGGGCTGGGGCTGGTGAGTCAGGTGGGGAGCCTGGGAGCCGGCTGAGCTGAGCCAACAGGTCCCCAGGGCTGGGATAAAACCCTCTGGCACAGCAGGGCCAAAACCCATGGGAAAAAAAGCTGAAGTTTTCCTAGGAAGCTGTTCCACTCACTCCGTCCCTGCCGATAGTGGGAGTACTGAAGGGATGCAATGCTTGCTATTGGAAAAAAGACACTAGCAGTGCAGAAGGTGTTTGGAGAGGCAGCCGGAGTCCCCAGCTCCCATGTGGGACAAGGCTGTGAAGGCTGACATGGGGACAAGCCCCTGCTCTGGCCCATCTCCCCGCACGGGCAGGGGCTGCTGCCTTCCTCAGCTGCCGGGGTGGAGGGTGGGCTGCGAGGGTCACCCCACCGGTGAGTGGCTGCTCCTGGGCCCAAGCACTCACCTGAAGGGACCCAGCACCACGAGTCAGAAAGAGCAAATAACCATATTTAACTCCATCAGCTTTGGCTGAAAACAGTCGTTTCCTACCCCTGTTTCTCTTACTTACTCACCCTCCGCTGCAGTTATTCTGCCATGCCCAAAAACCATCCACGAGCACCTCTCTTGCTACTCCACTCCTAACAATGTACCTATTAAATCAACATGCAACACTGTAAAGATTCACCGGACTGTCACCGTCACGGCTGTGACAGCCCCAGAGCTGCCAGGGAACAGGGTTCTGCAGGCAGCTGCCTGCAGCGCTTGCACGGCAGCCGCGGAAGGACTGTTCCCATCCCAGTAAGAGAGCTGCTGGCCACAGCCACACCAGATTGCAAGCCTTGAAGTCTCTCCTACCCCTTTTAAAGCCAAAAGGCCCTTCTGGCCTCCTTGCCCAAATATTTTGGTTGTTGCAGCCTCAGAGACTGAAGGTAAAGTGAGCCATAGTGATGCTAAGTGAAACAAAAGCATCCAGCCCCTTTGGTACACAGAGGTGGAAGAGCCTTTCCATTGTAAAAGTGAAGCAGGGTTTTCAAAGCGCTTGAAAAAGCAGGAATACAGCGTGGCTGTATTTTAAGGAGTGACCTAGTAGGTTTTGTGTTAAACCTTTCAAGAGGGGCTATTAAAAACACAAGGGGAAGGACTGAATAACTTCATGCCAAAAGTTGTAGTGGTCCCACCATTGCTGTGAGCGACAGAGGTCTGCAGGGGACAATTAGGAGGGAGTAAAGTAGGAAAGAGGAAAATAAAGAGTTACTTGGGGAGTTACAACAGCAGCAATTACCACCATAATTTCTGTGAAGTTTCCACAGGAAGAAGCACCATTTTCTTGCGACCATGGCTTTAACAGCAGCTTCCACGCTTCCCAAGAGCAAAGGCACGTTGCTCTCAACGACCACCCCGTCCTTCCCTCCGTGCAAGTGCCCCCGGTTGCCTTTGCCAGCTTGGGTTTGCCACCACCGTCCTCGATCAAGCGGCACTGGGGACCACTAAAGGGTCCCATCTCAGCGCTGTCCTGGGGCCGCGTTCATTCACAGCCGCCTGCCCAGGGCAGGAGGAAAAGCCGGGACTGCTCATTCAGAGGGAAGCGTGGCCTTTCCCTCCGGCCCCTCCTCTCGCTTGCCTTGTCCTTGAGTACTCCTTATTCCCAGCTGCTATCTGGCAGCGTGGTCCTATCATCAGGTGCCGTCCTTCAGGCCGGCTATAAAGGCGCGCCAGGATGCAGCGTGCTCCCGCAGGCAGCCCCGCTCCCACACCATGCTGCAGGCCACCGTCAAGCTGTGCTGCGGCATCGCCCACGACCACCTCCGCCGCCTGCCCGGTAAGCACCGCTCGCTTCCCCCCGCACCCCGACCTCGGGAAAAACAGGCAGAAAAAGAGGGTCCTAAAGGAGATGCTCAGTCTGCATCTGAGGGGCATCCCCCTGGGAGGGGCTCCCTTGGAAATGTCACATCTGGGCACCTCTTTTCCTCCGGCGTTGTATCATGCATAGGGTAGTCTTGGTCTTAGCGGCAAATGAACCTCCAGCAGTGACGTGGGGCACCGCAGTTATTTTCCTCGCACGCTCCGTGCTCACCGAAGCCTGCACGTCTCTCCCCTAGGCTTGAAGGTAACAGCCGTTGCGGCAATACAGAAGGACATGAGAGGGCTGGTGGTAAGAGGATCCCGTCGCCTGCCTTCCAAAATTCCTCATTATATTCAGCGGCTGATGGGGAAGGAGACAGGTAAGCTCAGCCCGGGCGCTTGGGCATTTCCTAGCCCTGCTCACAACCCCCCTGCAATGCGTGATGGAGGGATACGTATTAAAATGCACCCCTCTCCGTACAATTTGACCACATTTGCGGGGACAGAGTTAACTGTCTTCTCACTGCTGGGCTGGTCTCCATCTCTCCGGTAGTTTAAAAGCATTCCTGTACTGATGGCGAACTGAGTTAGCGGGGAGACCCTGAGATTCTGGGAAGGTAAATTGCATTGGCTCACCGTACAGGCAGCCAAAGGTTTTAGCAGAGGTCACAGGCACTTGGCAGTGTTTCGTTGCATGTCTGCTGCGTCTCTAGTTCCACCACTTACCTAAAGACTTGAAAACAGGCAAATTCACCTGGTTTGGGTTTTTTTTTTTTTGAAGCATGGCTTGGTCCAAAGGCTGCCTGTGTAACGTTAATAACACCCAAGCAACATGCAATTTGTACCACAGTGTTACTGGGAATTGATTTGGAAAGCAATTTCAAGAAGCTTTCCAAGCAGTCAGCACAGGCACAGTGAACGAATGCCAGGGATGCTCCTGACAGCAAGCGTTTCTGCACCAAGCCATTCCCCAGCCCGAGGGGGGACCAGCTGCGTGGTGGAAATGGCGGTGTAAGAGAAGAACCGAGACTTTGGGTCGGCAAAACCCTCTGCTCCAGCTCCGTTCGCACTTCTGTACCCGCAGCCATGTGCTCAGGCAAAGCTGGGCAGGGCAGGGGGTTTCACATGGCTCTGCCTTGCTCCTGCAGCAACGTGCCCGGAGTCCGACGGAGACGTCAGCCCCAGCCGGCTCTCCAGCGTAGACCTCTCCTACATCACCCAGGGAGAAACGGCCCTGCAGCAAGCGCTGAGCATCCTGCAGCAGGACACCAGCTGGCAGGCAGAAACGACGCCGGTAAAGCCTCTTGCCTTTGCTGCTTCATGCCAGAAAAGCTCTCCGGAGGAGAAATGAACCTGGGGAGGGAAGATTTGCTTCTATATTCCTCCTGCTTGAAGGGAAACCGCGGGAGCAGGAGAAGTGCCACGCGAAAGCATGCACAGCAAAGAGGGTTTCCAAGCAAGCACATTCGCAAGCAAATCTGCAAAGTAAATAGCATGAAAAGGCTTGGAAGGGGAAACTCAGATAATCCTGCTCGCAGGGAAAGCCAGGAGCATTTCTGCAGAAAAACCCAACAGATTGCGACTTTGTTACTTACGCTGTTTGTTCATTAAGCTGTTTGCTGAATTGTTTAATTTAGCTAGAAAAAGGCTTAAAAAAAACCCAACAGGCAATCATAGCGGCGTGATTTAGATGTAACAGCTTTCGCCTGTAAACCAAGCGGTGATTGGAAAGAGGGCTGGCAGGATTTATTAGCAAGGCGTGTCAGCGCGTAGCCGATCCCTCTCGGGGCATTTGGGGTTGATGCAGGCTCTCTGCTCTCCCAGGACGCCGGGGCCGCCGTGTCCAGCGCCGCCCTCCCCGGGCTGGGCAAGGTGTTTCGGGCAGAGGTGGTCCTGGCCGTGCCGGTGGCACAGCTGCACCGGGAGCTGTTCGAGAGGATCGAGCAAATGCCCCAGTGGAACCCGACCCTCAGCCGGGTGAAGGTAAGGCGGGGAGGGATGCACCGCGGGCGGCAAGGTACGCCATCGCGGGCAGGCGGTCCGAGACTTTGCAGCGCCAGGGTGGCTAGCATCCAAAAAAATCGTGTTTATTGAGGTTTTAAAGAGCGCTGAAGGATTAAAGCTAATTCCGCGCTCCTGCAAAAGCGGGATGTCACCCCAGGGAGAGAAGATGCGCTTTACTGGCGTGGCATTGAGAAACGTGTCGTTTCCAAGCTCTCTTTTCCGCACGGTGCCTGTTCACCGAGGTTTTTCCACGCTGGGAGACTCTGATGTTGCTCAGACTTTAGTGGCAGGGGAAAGGCTGTTCAGGGGAATCAGACAGCTCAAAAAAAAGAGGCAAAACCAAATATATCACGCTGCTTGGGCACCCCCAGGAAGCTTACGTGTTTTCTTGGGCTGCTTTTGCATATTTGCCTTATTCCTTGGCTCCCAAACCACAGCATACCCCTAAGCAAGCTCAGAAAGCCTCCCCTAGCTCAGATGCTACCCAGCCTCCGCTTATTTATTGCTACCACTTCCCTGTCCCTTCAGAGAAAGAAATAGCATAGAGAGAGAGAGAGTCCTGTCCCAGATAAAAAAAGGCTGCAAAAATTACCCGCTTTCCCCCTTAATAGCCTGCAGGGGACTGGGGTTTAATTCTCACCAGGTGCCAGCCCCAAGCCCCTGCCTTGCTGCAGCTTCTGCTCACGCTGTCACCCCACGCTGCTGTCCTCACGGTGGCTTAACATCCCCTGGGCAGGCATAAGGGGGTGTCCCCCGAGGGCTAGCCACAAGAAACTTAATGCCCAGGGCGCTCCTTGCTCTGCTAGGTCCTGCAGCGCGTCGGGACGGACACGCTGGTGACGCACGAAGTCACCGCTCCTAGCCCGGGCAACCTGGTGGGCCAGCGGGACTTTGTCAGCGTGCGGCACCGCGGGAGGAGGGAGACGGCCATCTACCTGGTGGGCACGGCCACCCGCGTCGAGCCGCTGCCCTTGCAGGAAGGGTGCATCAGGTAAAGCCCCCCCCCCGCCCCCAGTCAAGTCACTGTCATGGGGTATCGTGTCTCGGGAGGGGGGAGACCACCACTGCAGCCATGAATGTTGGCACCGGGTACGGCAAGGGAGGCACGCCAAGAGCTACCTGTTGCATTTGCTCTGGGACCTCCTTACCCCCCCCCCCCCGGTTTTTTTACT